>CM053783.1:313123217-313398217 GCA_028749045.1 Cupressus sempervirens
TAGCCAACTATAAGATAATAAGGACTAAGTTACGAAGTTTCAAGTTGTTTGTGTGTGTTGATAGCTATAGGGTTGAAGTTGAGTCAAGTGTTTTCAGTGATCATTTAGGATCTAGGTGTTTAAGTCCTAGAAAGTCAAAAAATGAGTCAAAATTTGACCAAGAGCCCAAAATGGAGTGATTTTCAAGAATTTGATGTTTTTAGTTGTTTTAAGGTCATATGTAATGGTTTGAATTTAAGTTGAATGATTGAGGTTAGTGGTTTCACAAAATTGCAAAAGATGTAAAAGTTACTCATGACAACTTTGCAACTTTACAAAGTTGTCACGACAACATTTCCTAAAAACTAGGAAAGGGCTTTAATGATTCCAAAATCCCAACCTAAGGGTCTAGACATGGGGGAATAGGATATATAAGACCAATCAAACCTTGATCTGATAGTTAGTGAATAGATTGTATGGATTGAGGATTACAGAGAGCAAGAAAAGATTGTAATTGCATAACAGAGCCTTCATCCAATCATATATGGATTGAAAGGACTAAACTAATGAATTGAGACTTCAGTATTTGTTTTGTTCTTACTTTTTTTAGCATTTCTTTGGTTGGTTTTTTAGGCTAGTTAACATTTTGCTAATTTCTTGTGCCTTGCTAATTCATTGCTTGGTTCAGGGCCAGTGGTGTAAATATGGCTCCTACTTGAGTTCCTATGGTTGAAATTACATGACCTCTTAGAAACAAGTAGGAGACTCTATATATAGTGTAAATATGGGGTTTTGGAGTCATGGTTTTTAGGGAAGCTATTTTTTCCATCAAGCCCAAGACGAGTGCAGTGGCATTTTGGTTAGTGGTTTGTGCAAAACAGTAGCAAGAGGACTTGCTAAATAGATTGGACCGAACCAATCAATTGTGGGAACATGTAGAGTGACATGTCCTTTCTATGTCTGTGGAAGAAGTGGAGTAGTGGAGTTTTTTTGAGAAACCAATGGAAGCATAAAAGATAGACTCGCACACATGCTCCTAAAACCCTTGAAAATAGGGGTTTCTAAAAAAGCTAGTGTACGAACAATGTTAGGACCTAAGGCCCAAGAAATATTTGAGTCTTGATTGATGGTAAAAAGAATCTATAGTTATTCATGGGGTTGTTTGGATGAATTCAGAGATATTCCAAGAAATTAGGTTTGAGGAGGCCTAATTGGGCCAAAAAGGCTACAAGGCCTAAATCCTTAAAAACTTAGGACTCGATAGGAAAACCAAGAAATAATTCAACAAAATAGGTCAAATTGGATTGAAGACAAGTCAAGAATAGCAAGAACACCTATTCCTAGCACTAGGAGCAGTTTGGGGAGAAAAGTGGCTGAGTTGAGCCCATGAGTTCATAGTAGAGTTTGAGATATGGCAGAGAGTTCCAAAGTTGAAAAGGATCTTGGAAGTGATCTCTTAGTAGGGTAAGGAGTAGTGCCCTATCAAGGCCAAGGAATAGGTCTTAGGAAGAGCTAGAAGAGCTCTTGAGAGTTAGTTGGAACTCCCCATCAAATCACAACTAGTTCAATCATATAAAATACATTAATAATAAAAATAATAAATGGTTATTTTGTCATAACATTGTTAGGGTTATACATTCAACCATTAAAATAAACTCAATTCACTAATAAAACTGATTTACTTGGACTAGTTGCTTGTTAGGAGTTGAAAGGAAACTTACTATATTAGATAATTACATTTCTCCTTACTTACAAGTAGTCCAAGGTCCTAGTGGAAATTTTGTTAAGGTAGATTATAGAATACTACACATTCAGACATCTTTTCTATTGTTTTCATTATTACAAAGGATAATCCTAAGGTTCTTTACTCTTGAATACCTTTCATACTTAACACCTCTCATGTGAAAACCCATTTTTGTATTGATTCTTTGGCAAGCTTATGAATTTTGATTCCCTAGATCAGAGAAAAGGATTCATGTAGAGTGTGAGGGTAGTTTTCTATATCCAAGTGTGCTTAATTTTTGTACTTATTTGGTAGAAGATTAAGTATTGGAAATAAGGAGGAACTATCTTTATTGGAGAAACTTGAACTACATAGATAACTATTGAACTCTTATCCAGACAATATAGTTATTCAATCCTCCATATCTTCTATTAAAACACAAGTTTGGGCAATCTTAATTATTAGCTAAGGGGAAATGATCCAAAATAAGAGGTAATTATAATAGTTTAAAGAATGAATTAGAAGCTCCAAGTAAATCATTTAGTACTTGACCTAAAACATATAAAAGAGTTCATGAACAACTTTTTGATGATGAAGGTTTGGTGCACTTTAATCTAGATCAAATCCAAAAATTTATTTAGGCTTCTTATTAAAATGTTTGTAGGAATGAAAAGCATTAGCAAGAGGTGCATTTTGTTTTACAAGATATCATTGAAGATGTCCTTTTGAGGAAGGTGGATCAAGACTATAGATATTATATTGATTGAGACCTTTATATTGAACATTTTGAACGTAATTTTTTCAAAGGGCCCTAATAAAAGTTCTTGAATTGTCAAGTTATCAATCGAATTTTATCAAACTTTATGGTAACGTAAAAATGAATATTTATATTTATATACCCCAAAGCTATTAATGATGGATTTTAGGCTAAAAATAAGAATACAGGGCTTATTAAGTATTTTCCTAAAGGATACAATTTAGGTTGGGTAACTAGATGGTACCATTACTTTGTTCAAAATGTCTTACAAAATAATTGCAAAAGCTTTAGCCAAGAGGATCAAAGTAGTAGCCAAGATGATATTTAGACTTGAACAAAATATCCTACATGTTAGGATGTTATTTAAAGATTAAAATTGTGAATTAAGGCTCAATAACTCACTATATTATCCATATCCCTTATATTTCTCAACATGACAAGGTTTTTTCTTATCTCTATTTCTCTATGTAAAATATAAATGTTCCAATTACGAAGGAAATATATATTCCTAATAATGTAATTATAACTTTAATGGATTGATCTTCATGATTACATATCTTGAAAAGTGATGTCAACCATTATTTTTTTGAAACATTTTTTGCATTAGAGGTAGATATTCTATTTTTTTTTTTGATATTTATTTAGCTATGCTTTCTATTTTCATAACTAACAATTGAGTAGAAAGATGGAGCTAAATACCAACAAAACTTGGATGAGATAAAGCATCATTTTTTGCAACTTAGGAAGACAAGATGAAATGTTAGAGAAATCTTCAGCGACTCCAAAAAAATTTAAACTTAAATTATTGTTATATATCACTCCAAATGTAGATTATATGTGGGAATGCATATTTGGATCATTTAGCATATAAGATGATTTCTAATGAGCATGCAATATGATTATTTTTTGTTCATATGAAGTTAATGTAATTCCTTTAGATTTTTATTGCTTTCATACAATATTTTGATTATAGTGTAGTCTTTTTGGACAAGTATATCTATATTTTATTAATTTTTAGTAACTTTTTCCAATGAAAAAATGTTCTACATATAAATCCTAAGTATCAGTCCAAAGAGAAAGAGGGTACTCAAGATCAATAGCTGATCATGTCAACCTATAAGTAATTAAACATGCTACCAACTATAATTCCAAGCATATTTTTTATTAGGTGTTCTAGATGAAAGAGCAATCAGATACAAATATAGGAATAAAACAATACATCTATGATATTTTATGAGCTCATACTCCCCTTTTTAGGATGCTCAAATAAGAATGAAATGAAAAAAAGCTATCACAAATATGACATTTCATTAAAATTATCAAGGTCAAATCCTCAAAGAGACTATAAAAGGTCTCAAATAAGATAAATATTGCAAATTAAGCTTTTCAAAAATGCTCAATCTCTCTAGGAGTTGGGATTTCTAAGACTTAGGGATATCGTAATGTAGTAAAAATATGAATACAAATCGAGTTATAGAGAAGCTTCTGAAGAAGACAAATAGATAAAAAGTTGTATTGTTGACAATTCATGCATTTGATTTTTTTATGTAATGTAGAATCAAATGTTATGTATTTCCATCAATGCTAAAATGGGAGATTGTTAGGCCCAACTGATAATGAAATTGGTAATGCTATGAATGTATGTAAAAAGAGTCATATCTGTTGTAAAATTGTCATTGATGTCAAAGTCTTATTTGGCTAGACATTATGCTAACTCAGTAGAAAGCTATATCATTATGATTAATGATGAAGATTTGATTAATGAAGAGGATTTAAAGAAAGTATGGTGAAGAAAAAGTTGATAAGTATGCTATACAATGAGCACGTGAAAGATTTAAATAGTGATAGTGTAACATTGATTTGATTATTTTATAATTACATAATATTGTAATGTATTGATGATGGGGACACAACCCAAGCACATAATAGACACAACAAGAAAGGGAAATTTTATTAACTTGTAAATAAGCTAATATATTCAGTACAGAGAAAATAGAATTCAAAACATGCCCTATGGGCTTACAATAGCATAAATCTGGAGATAATTTCTCCTTTCGGTACCTCCTCTCAAACTCCACTCCGAACTACCTTTTACAATGCCAAAAATGTCCTTAAATAGATCCTAGAGGGTTAAGAATTAGGAATACATTCTAGAAAGTTCTAGTAGGTATCCACCGACCAAATAGAAGGTTCTAGAAGTCACATTAGAAGTTGGCACAAAATTAGAAGAATTCAGAAACGGTAACTAAATTTTTGGGAGGCATAACTTTTGAACCGTAGCTCCGATTGACAAACCGTCTACATTTTTGGAAAGCTCTCAAAGTGCTCTATAGCCCTATGGATAATATTTTCTTGTGCCCCATTTTTGGCCCTGTTTGAGGTCATTTAATGCACCTAACCTAACTTTGAAGCATTCTTAGGAGGTCTCCAAAAATTGGAAAACTATAATAACTTTCAATCTGTGAGGCCTTTTGACCTGATTCTTTTTCTGGAATGCTCTAAATTACAATTACATTCATCCGGAAAATCTACACCTTCTAGTTCACCAAAATGATGGCTCAATTACATACTCCTATTTTTTTGACATTTACATGTAACCCACCTAGAACACTGATAGTGGAACTATGAGAGTTAGAACCTTTATTTGACCCAAATGGGTATCCAGAAATGAAAACACATGAAACCAAAACTAAGTCTAAGTACATTTTTTTGGATGACATAGGATTGCCCTTATACCTCTAGATGCTCCTGCATAAGACACCCAGGGTAGATTTAAAAGTGACCCTGTCACTTTATGAATGGTAGAGGAAATCCCAAATGGGAAACCTCAGCTACTGAAATCCAAGTTGAGTCCTCTATCGGCCGTCCTTTCCACTTGACCAAATACTCTTCATAGTGGCTATTTCTGGTACTCCTACCCACACGATGATCTAGAATGTCTTCTATCTCCTCCTTCTTAGAAGTAGGAATTGGACATTGCTCTAACATCAACTCCTCTTCTACACAATCATCATGATACTCTGTTAAGTCTATAATGTTGAAAATAGAAGAAATGTGAATTCCATCTGGCAACTCTACTTCATATGAATTTCCTAAGTCATGTTTCTTCAAAATTTTGTAGGGGCAAATTTTTTCATTTTCAGCTTATTGTAAGTACTAGCTAGAAATCATTCTTTTCGTAAGTGTACCATGACTAGATCCCCTACTTGGAATTCCTTAGGTCTTCTCCTTTGATCAGCCCTAGCTTTATACTCTTGATTCATCTTGGTAATGTGTGCTTAAACCTCCTCATGTAGACGCTTGATATGTTCAGCAAATTCTTCAGCTTTAGCACTTGTCCTCTCCCCTTACTCTATCTGACTCAATTCTAGTGCAGTCCTTGGTCTACTTCTATATACAATTTGGAATGGTGGTCTACTTGTACTCCTATTTATAGAGTTATTGTAAGGAAACTCTGGTTGTGGTAGAATCAAATCCCATCCCTTGGGCTTATCCCCAACTAAACATCTCAACAAATTGGTCAAACTTTTGTTTACCACTTCTATTTGGCCGTCAGTCTGTGGGTGATGTGTGGAACTGTATTTCAAGTCTGTTCTCAACTTCTTCCATAATGTCCACTAGAAATACTCCACAAATTTAGTATCTCTGTCAGAAACTATACTCCTTGGGAGACCATGTAGTCTCTCCACCTCTCTGAAAAACAAATCTACAATATGGATAGCATCATGAGTTTTGTGGCATAGAATGAAATGTGTCATTTGGAGAACCTATCAACCACCACAAATACTGAGTCATTACCCCTTTGTGTCCTCGGCAATCCAAGAATGAAATCCATACTTATGTCCTCCCATGGGCTTGATGGAACAGGAAATGGCTGATAAAATCCAGTATCGTGACTAAATCCTTTGGCAACTTGACAAATCTGACAACTCTGCACAAACTTCTTCACATCCTGTGAAATATAAGGCCAAAAATAATGTTCTTTGAGAATGAAAATGGTCTTATCTCCACTAAAATGTCCTACCATCCATCCACTCTGTTTCACCTTAATTAGATTTTCCCTCATGGAACTCCTTAGAATGCACAATTGGCTGCCCTTGAATAACATACCATCCTGAATTAGATAGTCTAACCACGTAGTTCTGTCTACAACAATAGGGTCTTTACAAGCTTTCCACACTTGCGCAAAATTAGGATCCTCAGGGTATAGGTTCTTGAGTTCATCAAACCCAACTGCTTCAACCTGTATTATTGTTATCAACAACTGTCTCCTACTTAGTGCATCTGCAACCCTGTTAGATTTTCCACTTCTATGCTTCAACACAAATGTATAGCTCTACAAGAACTCTACCCACTTCTTATGTCTCTGATTTAATTTACCTTGGCTATTTAGGTACTATAAGGCCTGATGATCAATATAAAAAAAAAAATTCCTTTGGCAATAAATAATGCCTCCATTTCTTTAAGGCCTTAACTATTGCATAGAACTCTTGATCATGAACAAAATACTTCTTTTTTGCATCATTCAATTTTTCACTAAAATATGCAATAGGCTTACCTTCTTGGCTTAATATAGCCCTAATAGCACTGCCACTAGCATCAACATCCACTTGGAACACCTTTCTAAAATTTAGAAGTGCCAACATAGGTTATTCTATCACCTTCTTCTTCAGCAATTCAAAACGTCTCGTAGTTGCCGCAATCCATTTGATCTCTTTTCTATCCCCTCTTAATGTGTCAGTCAGGGGTGCACATATGCCACTAAAATTCTTAATGAACTTCTTGTAAAAACTAACCAGACCATGAAATGATCTTACCTCAGTAGCAGACCTTGGAGTAGGCCATTCCAAGATGGCTTTTACATTCTATGGATCCATTTTGAGACCTTACGGTGATATAAAAAACCCCAAGTAGACTAACTCCCTTTTTGCAAAGATACACTTTTTCAGATTAATTAACAGTTTCTCTTCCCTTAAACTTTCAAGGACACTACAAATATGCAATAAATGTTCTTCCAAAGTCTTGCTGAAACTTAAAATATCATCCAAGTAGACAATAATAAATTTTCCCAAGAACTTCTTAAGTACCTCATTCATAAGCCGCATGAAGGTGCTTGGGGTGTTTGTCAATCCAAAGGGCATGACTAACCACTCATAAAGACCCTCCTTTCTCTTGAAGGCTATTTTCTACTCATCTCCTTCTCGTATCCATATCTAATGATAGCCACTCTTGAGATCTATCTATGTGCTAAAATGTTGTCACAGTTCTATGAATCATTACATGTAAGAAAACTCAAGAATGAGCCCTCACAAATCGATCCATAGCTCTCTACTCATAGAGTGCAAGGGTTTGCAATGGAGGCCCTCAGTTTGACCTATTTTTGTGCCCATGCAAGTACACCATGAGATGAGAGATTCAAAGAGGAAAAGCAAGAATGCTAGTCTCCATGATCTTCAAATATGCATGAAAATAAGATCTAATCTATGAAAGAAAAATCTAATCTATAAATGCAAGATCTAAGCTAAAAGCCCATGATGGGTGCAAGAGAGAAAAAGACAAGAAAATAGAAGTTCTCCACAAAAAGATTTTGTATTCAAACTCCTTCAAAAATTGGTCTTCAAACCTGCAGCATAACGATAGCATAATCATGGGTGTCTAACATGAGGAGAGGGCTCTCCCTTATAAAGGAAATTATGGAGGTGAGAGGCTTCTCACAACCAATATGGGATAATAGAGCTTGATCCATGTGAGACAAAATTCTACCAATGAGAAAAGAGAAGTGGTTGAGAAGAAAGTGGTGATCCATGTGAGACAAGGTTCCACCAATTAGAAAAGAGGAGTGGTTGAGGAGAAAGTGGAAAGATAAATCCCACTTAGATCACATTTTTAAGTGTAGAGAAATTAAATAAAAAGAATTTATTTTATTTCCTTTTTTCATCAAAAGAGATATTTAAGTGAGATTTTTATTTAATTAAAAGTGAGCAAGTTCTTTTTAATTAAATAGAAGATATTAAATTAAATTAAAAGAGAGTTTTTTCTCTTAATTAATTAAATGTGGATGAACTATTTAATTAAAAGAGAGGTTTTCTTTTAATTAAATGAGGATTTTATTTTATTTAATTAAAAGAGAAGATTTTCTTTTAATTAAATAAGACTTGGAATAAAATGATCAATCTTAGAAATGAAATAAATCGAATTTGATAAAGGAAATTAATTTGAATTGATTTAATAAAATATTACAAACCATTGATTCAGAAAAATTGATAAAGTGATAAATTGAATAATGAGGGCCCATAGTCTAGGCGACCATTTTTTGGTGCATACATTTGCCCCTCTTTGACTAATGTGTGATCGATTCGGGAACACATGTAGTCAAAGAAAGAAATTGAAGTGTGAGGTCAATTTGGGATCACAAAACAACCCAGATGTGTGGTCGACTCGGGAATACATCAGGACAAAGAATACAAATAAATTTTAACTTGAAAAGGTCGAGGATAAATTTGATAAAATTGAATCATAAGATGAAATATATAAGAATCATAGAACCAAGGTAGATCATCAAGCATGAAATAATATGCCCCAAAGGTGATTTAGAAGAAAAGAAGTGGGGAAAAAGAAAATGGAAGATAGAAGTTTGAAAGTTATGGAAAGAAATAGAAATAAGAAAAGAAAATGCTCCAAAAATCAATCAACTATTTAAGATAGAAATTTCGATTGAGATCACGAAAGAAAATAAGGAAATGAAGATAAAAATGTGACCACAATTGATTAAATGTCCACAATAAAGATGAAAGAAGAACCCTCTCAAACTCATAATGCAGCGTAAAAATGCAAACTAACATGAAGTCTAATAATGCAAACTACATGAAATGCAATGGTGTACTTGCAAAAGAGCAACTGTAACATAGGATTTTGTGTTCATCATTCATTAGAGAATGTAAAAGAACTTATTTTCATCATTGGGCCATTATTAACGGACATCAAAAAATCACACAATCATCACTAGTTACAAATGCAACTATGAAGATATGAATGCGATTTATATTGGATTGAAATGTGGAAAGATTCTAACATAAGCATCAAAGACATAAAGGTCAAGATGACTTCGATGTTAGCTTACCCAATTTAATATAGAAAAACTATGCTCGCATCAAGGCATAGATGCCAAGATGACTATAAGAATGGTTGTGCAAAAACAATCAAGGATGATGTCTCAAATCTCCTAACTGTTTCAAGGGGACAACAAAAGACACTCTAGAGTTCAAGACCACACCCACAAGCAAAAAAATAAATAAATAAAACCATGTCTCATGCCCCAAGTCTTCTAGCGATGCATCATGGAGAGATTTATCAAACAAAAACACTCAACAAAAATCAATAATAGTTAGTACACAGAGAAAAAAAATCATGACATAAGTCAAGCATTAAGTGTTGCATTAAAAAATTTAAGTGTGTTAACTAATATTGAGTTCTGAAGACAAGGATCAAATGCTTGCAGGAAGGTAAGATCACATGATGATACTGGGTAAGACCAAACCAATAAGTGTTGAAAAACACTCGATGTCAATGGGTGTTAAAAACACCATTTGCGAGGTGTCCTAAAGACTCACACATCTAAGAAACCAAAGCTAACATAGTTATGCCCCCTAGACAAAGACCAATTCCAAACCAAGGTATCAAGGACAAGGCATGGTGGAGAAAGGCTAAGTGTCGAGGCCTCAAGTAGCATCCGTTTCCAGGTTTTCACCACTTGGATTTATTATTTTTTTTTTTTTCAGGACTTTTTATAATTTTTTTTTTTTTTTTTTTGTATTTTTGCTATCGAGGCGCCTGTTTCCAGGTTTTCACCAAGGCACTTTTTCTATTTTTTTGAATTTTTGAACTTTTTATTTTTTTTGTATTTTTGGAATATATAATTTTTTTGAAGATACATAAAAGTTCCTTTTGCTAGGTTGTCACTAAGATGATCATTTTTTCAGGACATTTTTCAATTTTTAGAATTTTTACAATATATCATTTTTTTGGATTTTTAAAAATATATCAATTTTTTTGGGATTTTTTTTCAGGATCAATAATATGTACAAAGATACCCCTAGACAGAATGGGTATTAAACTCTTAAGCAAGATCACATCGTGCAGTCCCAATGTCTAACAAGGTGGAGGTCATGATGAAGCAATAAGTTAATGGATATTATGGATAAGCAAGGAGTGTATGAAGCAAGTGAAAGTGATTTTCAAAGGTTGAGTCTGCAAGAGTACCCAAGCTAGGGAAAATTTGTCATGTAAAGAACATTTGGACAAGAAATGAAAGGCCGGTATAGGATAATTCAAGAAAGCATAATGTAAAAGTGGGAAAGATGCAATCCAAAGAAGTAGACATGTCAAGAGACTTTATAGCATCATATTTTACTCTATTTTATTAGATCAAGACCAAAGGGCTAAATGGGAAAAGCGTAGCAAAAGACTAGAATGAATGGAGGAAAATAGATATGAAAGCTAAACATGAAAGAAATGAAAACAAGATCATCATAAGATATCTCAAAAGATAGCCAAATGTTTGTCTATAGGTCAACATTGTCAAGATCAAAGAGAGAAGACAAAATGAATGAAAGATGTAGAAGAACTACGCATGATGCCTATTTGTTAGGTTTTCATCATGGTACTTATCCAAGGCACCACAAGGGAGTAGTTTTCACCATAGGATGAATTTATTTCTCTTTACTTTTGCTACCAAGGTGCCTGATTACCAGGTTTTCACCAAGGCACATTTTCAAATTTTTTCATTTTTTTTTCTTTCTTTTTTTTTCAATCTTTTTCAATTTTTTTTTGGAAGAAGTCAAGCTTTTGAGATAATGCTCTTTGAATGTTTAAACCATGATATACAAAGGAATTCAAATGATATGCTCAAAGATGCTAATAGGGAAAGGAAGATGGGAGACAAAAATGGAGGATATGGCTTTATGCGAAGTGAGTGAGATTGAAAAATGAAAATGAAGGCAAGATCAACATCAACACACACCTTGAAGGGTGGCGAAAGGTTGGAGAAAATGTGAATGAAGGAATATGTGAAGGAATATGGTGAGTGGATAGAAAAGGTTGTAGTTTAGGCACATGGAATGGAAGAATGCTTTTGGAAGAAGATGAAGCAGAATTATTTGGAAGCTTGAATGTCAAATTTAATTATTGTTCAACATTAGACTCTCTCAAGAGAGATTTTGGAATCCATATAGCCTTAGGCTTCTTTTCATTTCTTTTGATGATTTAGAGATAATATCTTCAATGATGGATTTTGGAACCCATACTTGTCTTGTAATTTTTTTCTTAGATATCTCTTTTGACTTAATGCCCCCATGTCGATTAGAAGAGACATGGTGGTCTTCTTTTCTATATGGATTCTTGAATTGCTTCTTTTTCTTGTATTGACCATTCAAGTTACTTCCAAAAGACTTGGGACTTGTGGAAGAAGAAGGATGATATGACTGGTTTAGGTGAGGGGTGGATGAAAAGGATTCAAGGATATGCATCTACGTTGATCTTGAGGAAAGATAGGAGAGGGAGGGACATAAGGACCCAAAATGGATGAAGAACTATGAGAATTGGGAGGGGAAAGTGAAGGGACATAAGGACTCAAGATGGAAGGAAAATATGAAGGATTTAGTATTGGTGGGGGAGGTCCAAGGATGGATACGGAAGATGCAAAAGGATAATCAATAATTTCATTAACATCTATATGACAATCAAGGACATCAACATCTTTAGAGTGAGCATCAGGATTTTCAATAGGAACATAAACATCTTTAATAGGAGCAACTTCTTTGATAGGAGAACTTATAGCTTGAGAAGACTTAGGAAGAGTAGAAAGTGGAAGGGAACATCAAGTGGTAGAACAAGAAGATGGAAGACTTTGATCTTGACAAGGATCTTTGGATAACATAAGCATAGAATTGTTCTCTTGATTTTTAATAGGCTCAACATTGGAAGTAATAGCATCATTTTTAATAACCTTAATGGAAGTATCATCTTTGGAAGGAGAAAGTATAGTAAGGTCATGTTTATTGTCAATAAGCTCAGTGGTGCAAGCAGTATCTTGATCTTGCTTAGGAGAAGACTTAAGACATTGTGGAATGAATCAGAAAGGGTGTAAGGGATCAAAAGAACCATGAAATGTATCAAAAACATTGTGAAAAGGATTGGATGACATGGAACGTTCTTGATCTTGATCTTTTTTAATATTCTTTTCTTTATCATTTTTAGAGTCCTCTTGACATGAAGCCAGTGCTAAGGAGAAGGAAGCATGTTGGAATTGTATGGAAGACTTTGGAATAGATGATGAAGGACTAGCTGAAGTAGGCATTATAGTGTATGAAGGCTTAGGCTCTTTAGGTTTAGCATTGTCAAAGGTATTTGTAGCCAAATGAAGGTTAGCTTGAGTTTCTTTAAGAGGTAGCCCTTGAGGATAACTATAGGGAACTGCATGAAAAGCATTAGGATCTTTGTTAGATGAATGATTGGTAGAAGATTTGCGAGTCTTAGAATCTTTAGGGAATGTATGGATAGTGGAGGAAGTAGAAGATGGAAGGGGAGCATAAGAAGACAAAGGTTCAACATTAACATGATCTTGCTCAAGAGTGTAATCTTTATTTTCAGCATGAGGGTTCTTAGAAGAGGAACTCTTATCCCATTGATGTTGTATTTCAGCACAAAAAAATGCTTTCTTGTCATCAAAAAATGCATATTTATCATTTAGGTATTGTTCACAAAATTTATCAATGTTTTTTACAAGATTTGATTCATGTGAATTACCATCAATATCATTTCGTGACTCATCCCCTTTAAGCACAAGCATAGGACTAGGAGGACTTTTAGGAACTATTGGAATGTAATAATCATCACCATCATAATCATTATCACTAGAAGAATTATAGATAGACATATCAAAAGACTTTTCATGTTGTTCATTATCATATGTCTTAATAAGAGGAATAAGACTCTTGGTAGAAGTAGAAGAAGAATGATATCATGAAAAAGAGGTAGGTGAAGACCTAGATGGATGATATCTAGAAGATTCATGGTAAGATTTAGAATATGAAGAATGTGAATGATATTTAGAAGAATTATCGTAAGACTTAGAAGATGAAGAATATGAAGGATATTTAGAAGAATCATGATAAGACTTGGAAGATAAGGAATTTGAACGATATTTAGAAGAATCATGATAAGACTTGGAGGATGAAGAATCTGTATGATATTTAGAAGAATCATGATAAGACTTGGAAGATGGAAAATCTGTATGATATTTAGAAGAATCATGATAAGACTTGGAAGATGGGAAATATTTGGAAGAAGGATATTGTGATTTGATCTTGCACATGATCCTAGCAAAGGTGTCTAATTTATCCATTTTTTTAATCATTTTTGTTGCAACGTTAGCATCCATGCATCTATTGGAGTGACAACACTTTTCAAATTCAAGAAGGAGGTGGATTTCATCTGAGCTCAAATGAGGATCCCTAAAAAGATATCCAAGATCCATGGTTCTAGAAGAAGAAGAATCAAGTATGGAACAAGAGAAAGAATGAATAGAAGAAGGTAGAATATATGATAATAGGAGGAAAAGAATCAAGAAGACATGAAGAAGAGGAAGAGTGGAAATGACAGATTAGAAAGACATGGAAGATAAAGAAGAAAGAAGACCAAGAGTCATTTTGGAAAATTTGATACCATTTGAGATCATTTGAATGTTGAGCAACATGTAATAGCACTTGTAATCAACATGAAAGAAAAGGCACTAGTTGATAGGATAACCCTAAGAAACGTTGGTACTAAACTAGGATAGTAAAAGCTCTCACTTGTCCAAAAGAGATGTGATAAGATAGAATTTTGCAATAGGTGTAAACCAACACTACCACAGAGGTGCCCACAACTTTGGGTGAATACCCTAGCACATATGGACCAGGAGGATGATTGACCCAAATTATAAATAATTAAAATTGAACTTTGATGAAAGTGAATGGACAAGAGATTACGGTTTCTAACTTACCAACTCCAAAAAAGGTCTCTTGTGAAATCAATGATTACTAATTAAAGAGGTCAAAGCACAATAACCCATGGTGCAAAAAAGCTTTCAACAATGAGAAAAGTAGCCTAATCCAAATAGGACCAACCTAGGGAGACTAGAAATAATGGGATAACAAAGTTATTCGATCATAAAGTCTCAACTTAAGAACTCAAATTTTGTTCATTTTAAATATCCAACTAGATGTATCAATAGATTCTTTATCATAAACTAAGCACGCAAGATAGAAAACAGGGATTTCAAGCAAATAGTCTTCAAACAATGAACAAAGGGCAAAGCAACCTTGCGCATGAGCAATCAAGTGACTTAATTTATGCTAATCCCTAGGAGAGCTAATTGTGTATGTTCTCAAAGAGTTTCACAATCATTGCATACATCCCTAGAAAATAAAAATTGGCCTCTCTAAGGATTTTAGTAATGGTTTGACTCTGCAACTTTTATGATTCACAGGGGTGACCTCCAATCCCGGCGCACCGAGGTTTTGACACAGTCTAAGAACTTAATCTTCAAGAGCTGCTAGGGAGATCTGACAACCCACAATGAACCATACCCCATGGAGATTTCTTCCACGAGGACATTTATATAGCGATTGTTGCAACCATGACAGAAGTGGCTATTACCGCTTGAGGTTCCGTTTGTAGTTTTCCCTGTATAGGGATTGTCTGCTATGGTTAACCCTCTCTAAAGGTGACCGACTCACAATAGTGGACCACAAGGGGACTTAGTATTTAGATCCAAGGTTTTGACACCTTTTCACTTTTAGCCCAATCAAAGCAAGCAGATTAATCTGACATGCTAAGATTATCTCAAGATCTATGATATCAACCCCTAGTGATCTATCAACCTCTCCAGAGAAAGGATGCCTCAATCAACAAGTTGAAGATCCATCTATCTAAGAGATTCTCAAAGTATCCTCCCCACCTACAAGAAATCCATCTTTGAGAAGATTTTCACTAGGAACTCACTCCCTCAAGATCCATGAATAGTATTCATGGGGCCTAATTACTATGTGTGTATAGATGTTAAGTCTCCAAAAGAAAATCTATCCAAGAATAATCAAAAAGCACAAGGTGGTACACTTAACACTTTAACTAATGCAAGGTGAGTCCAAAGATGTGGAACACTTAACCCCTCACACAAGCCAAAATGAGTCCACAACTCAAAGATTAGTGAGTTCTAGAAAGCAAAAGAGGGTTGCCAAGTGGAGCACTTAACGCTTCTATCCTGTAGATCCCTCCCCTTTAATATGGCACTGATCTTGCAACCACGGGGTGGAATGAGGGGCCGACGGATTCAGCAAGTCCAATAACCCAATATAGCTATCTAAATCTATCACTAATAATCAAGCTTGCTAAATAAAAATAAATGGAGATTACAACCTTGTATCAATTATGCATGTGTTTGAAAAATAAAAGCATAAGAAAAACACACAAGCTAGACACATGAGAGGTTCATTTTAAGGTTCCAAATCAAAGTGTTATCAGCCAAAGAAGAATACCTGAAGTCCTCGCAACATGCTTAGTAGATCTTACCTATTTTTAACAACTTTACCATATTTTTCTAATGAAATCACAACTTGCTGCTATGCTATTCCAAAAAAATCAGAAAACACAGAAAAACCCAAAATAGTGAGCAGTTAGCAGAAAAGAAACCAGAAAAACACGAAAATCCCTGCAAAAAAAAGAAGTGAATAACCTAGTCAACATGATTAGACCTTTTTTTTGCTATGATTTCGGACCCAAAAATAGAAATGAAAAGAAGAGTCCCTGCTAAAAACTAAAGAGCTTTCCAAAAATGTAAGGAATTCAAAAAAATCTCTTCATTTGTGCCCTAGGGACCCAATTTTTCAAAATAGGCCAAATTCATCAAATCGAGTTTTTGATCCTTAATACGGCCTCAAAATTCAGAACACAAAGAAAGAATCCCCCTTGGAATTCAAAAATCTTTCTGAAAATGTAACTTTTTCTAAAAAATACATTGATTTGTGATCAGAAATGGATTTTTATTTAAAATAAAGAGAAATTCATAACTCACACAAATCATGTCAAAATGCTCTGGACATCAAACTGGGACATGTTGGGCACATACCCAACCTACAAAATTTTTTTTAGAACAAAACTCTAAGTGGTTTAAAAGATATGATTGAATCTTTAAACCAACTAGATTTTTTGCCTGCAAACCAATCTATATAGGGGTTGGCCTTAAAACGAAAGTGAAAAATTTACAAAAGCACTTGATTAGATCCAATATGCTGCTGTAAAAAACTAGGGATGATAAATAAAAGCAAATAGAGCTAGAAACTTGATTCAAGCCCCATGGTGGGCGCCAAAAATGTATGCTAAAATGTTGTCACACTTCTATGAATCATTACATGTAAGAAAACTCAAGAATGAGCCCTCACAAATCGATCCATAGCTCTCTACTCATAGAGTGCAAGGGTTTGCAATGGAGGCCCTCAGTTTGACCTATTTTTGTGCCCATGCAAGTACACCATGAGATGAGAGATTCAAAGAGGAAAAGCAAGAATGCTAGTCTCCATGATCTTCAAATATGCATGAAAGTAAGATCTAATCTATCAAAACAAAATATAATCTATAAATGCAAGATCTAAGCTAAAAGCCCATGACGGGTGCAAGAGAGAAAAATACAAGAAAATAGAAGTTCTCCACAAAAAGCTTTTCTATTCAAACTCTTTCAAAAATTGGTCTTCAAACCTGCAACATAACGATAGCATAATCATGGGTGTCTAACATGAGGAGAGGGCTCTCCCTTATAAAGGAAATTATGGAGGTGAGAGGCTTCTCACAACCAATATGGGATAATAGAGCTTGATCCATGTGAGACAAAATTCCACAAATGAGAAAAGATGAGTGGTTGAGAAGAAAGTGGTGATCCATGTGAGACAAGATTCCACCAATTAGAAAAGAGGAGTGGTTGAGGAGAAAGTGGAAAGATAAATCCCACTTAGATCACATTTTTAAGTGTAGAGAAATTAAATAAAAAGAATTTATTTTATTTCCTTTTTTCATCAAAAGAGATATTTAAGTGAGATTTTTATTTAATTAAAAGGTAGCAAGTTCTTTTTAATTAAATAGAAGATATTTAATTAAATTAAAAGAGAGTTTTTTCTCTTAATTAATTAAATGTGGATGAACTATTTAATTAAAAGAGAGGTTTTCTTTTAATTAAATGGGGATTTTATTTTATTTAATTAAAAGAGAAGATTTTCTTTTAATTAAATAAGACTTGGAATAAAATGATCAATCTTAGAAATGAAATAAATCGAATTTGATCAAGGAAATTGATTTGAATTTATTTAATAAAATATTACAAACCATTGATTCAAAAAATTTGATAAATTGATAAATTGAATAATGGGGGCCCATAGTCTAGGCGACCATTTTTGGGTGCATACACTATCTTTGTGAAGTACTGAGCTCTACTTAAACAATCCATAAGATCATCCATTCTTGGCAAAGGAAACCGATACTTGATAGTTATCCTATTCATAGCTCGAGAGTCTGTACACATCCTCCACTCTCCATACTTCCTTGGTGCCAGCACTATAGGTACTGCACATGGACTCAGGCTTGCTTGAATCAAGCCCTTCCTCAATAGCTCCTACACCTGTCTGTTTAGCTCTTCAATTTTAGTAGGAGTCATCCTGTGAGCAGCCTTGTTAGGTGATCTAGCTCCCAGGATTAAATCTATCTGATGATTGATTTTCCTTACTAGTGGCAATCCTTCTAGAACATTATCAGAGATAATATCTGCAAACTCACTTAGTAAATCTGAAACTGCAAGTGGTATTTCACTACTACCTTCTTTATCTTTCCTAGGAATCAAAGCATAGCACATACGTTGATGTTTCATGCCATCTATAAACTTCCTTCCATCAACAAGACAATTCCCAGCACTGCTACATACCTTTTCGCCTTCCTTTTTCATGGGCTTTAGTTTGTGGCAAACTCCATCCTTTGTTAGAGAGTATGTGTTTGCATGACCATCATGTACTGCATGCCTATCAAACTACCACAGTCTACCCAACAATAGATGGCAAACATCCATTGGAATAACATCACACAGAACTTCATCATGGTAACTCCCAATTTTAAATTTCACTAAACATTGTTCACTTACTAGGACCTTATGATCATCTTTCACTCAAGTGATCCGATAGGGCTAGGGGTGTTTCTCCATCTTAAGCTTGAGCTTAGAGACCATCTCCTTTGATACAAAGTTATCAGTGCGACCACCATCAATGATCACATCACAACATTTATCCTCACACTTGAACCTGGTACAGAATAAAATCCTCCTTTGTGCTAGTTCAATCTCACCAGTTAGTAGGATCCTTTCATTTACTAAAGTCTCTCCTCTTTTTGCATCCTCTTAATGTGATGATTGTGCATCCTCATCCACATGAGCAACCCTAGCTTGACGCTCAGCTCTCCTATCTGTCCTTCCTTATCGTTGAGGGTATTCAAAGGCACGATGACCTTCTTCATTGCAATGGAAATAGGTACCACAGATGCCTCTTCTTCCATTTCCACATCCTATACCTCTACCTCTTCCTCTTTGATTTCTAAACTCTTGATCACGGGAGTGGTTGAAACCCTCGTTCCTCTGGTTCCTGCTAGTACCCACATCTTTATTTTTCTTTTAGGTTTCATTTTGGCCTCCAGATGACCTACCACTACCCCTTCCTCCTTGACCATGCCCTTTTTGTCTCCCTTCAAACTTCTTATTTAGCTTCTCTTCAACTCATAGGGAAAACTGGTATGCCTCTTCAACGCTGGTCATTCTTGCCAGACTTAATTCCTATTGGATGCTAGGTCGCAACCCACTGATATAACAAGTAACCTTCTCCTTATTTGTTTCTGCATGTACTGCTCTAATCAAAAGTCGGTAAAACTCCTCTGTATATTCTTGGACTGATTTTCCTACTTGCTTTAACCCATGCATCTTCTTAAACAAATCAAGCTCATAGTCTACAAGAATGAATTACTTCTTCAATTTTTCCACCATACGATCCCACCTTGTAATCTTATCCTTTCCTCTTCTATTTCTTTCCAATTGAACATCTTGCCACCAGATTTTGGCATGTCCCTTCAGTTTGGCCTTTGAAAACTTAACCCTATCTAGGTCCCTGATATCCTCATACTCAAAGCATTCTTCCAGTTCATTGATCCAATCAATCAACTCATCTAGTTTTAGATTTCCTAAAAATACACCCACATCAATTGTAGATCTTTTCTCAAACTTAGTAATGGCCCTAAAAAGCATTTTCTCTACCTGATTCATAACTTCCCCATCAAATTGCCCTTCTGGTCCAATTTCTTCTTCTTCATTGTCATCCTCACTTTTGTCACCTGCAGCAAGATTTGTTCCCCTATGGAGCTCCTCTTGCAATGCTTGGACCTACCTTTCGAGGGCTCTAACCTCCTTAGGGTTAATAGCTCTAGCCCTTCCACCATGCTCTCTTCATGGAGGCATCTTCTTAACTCGAACCCATAACCACACAGTCCTAGTGTAAACTGCCTCATAGTCGGTACTCTATCTACACACTTAGGAAAACCAGCTCTGATACCACTTGATGTGGACACAACGCAAGTACAGAATGGACACAATAGGAAAGGGAAATTTTATTAACTTGTAAATAAGCTAATACATTTAGTATAGAGAAAATAGACTTCAAAACATACCCTATGGGCTTACAATAGCATAAATCTAGAGATAATTTCTCCTTTCAGTATCTCCTCTCAAACTCCACTCCGAACTGCCTTTTATAATGCCAGAAATGTCCTTAAATAGACCCCGGAGGGTTAAGGATTAGGAATACATTCTAGAAAGTGCTAGTAGGTATCCATCAACCAAATAGAAGGTTCTAGAAGTCATATTAGAAGTTTACATAAAATTAGATGAATCCAAAAATGGTAACTGAACTTCCAAGAGGCATAACATTTAAACCGTAGCTCCGATAGACAAACCGTTTACATTTTCAGAAAGCTCTTGAAGTGCTCTATAGCCCTATGGGAAAGTGTAACTTGTCCCCAATTTTTCAGCCCTATTGAAGGTCATTTAAAGCCCCTAACCTGACTTTTAAGCATTCTTAGGAGGTCTCCAAAAATTAAAAAACTATAATAGCTTTCAAACCGTGGGGCCTTTTGACCTAATTCTTTTTCTGGAATGCTCTAAATTACAATTACATTTAATCGACAAATTTACACCTTCTACTTCACCAAAATGATGGCTCAATTACATACTCCTATTTTTTTGGCATTTACACGTATAACAAGGTGTTCAAATACTCTATACTAGAACACTGATAGTGGAACTATGAGAGTTGGAACCTTTATTTGACCCAAATGGGTATCCAGAAATGAAAACACATGAAATAGAAGCTAAGTCTAAGTACATTTTTTTGGATGACACAGGATTGCCCTTATACCTTTGGATGCTCCTGCATCAGACACCTAGGGTAGATTGAAAAGTGACCCTGTCACTTTATGAATGGTAGAGGAAATCCCAAATGGAAAACCTCGGCTGCTGAAATTCATGTTGAGTCCTCTATCGGCCATCTTTTCCACTTGACCAAATACTCTTCATACTGCCTATTTCTGGTACTCCTACCCACATGATGATTTAGAATGTCTTCTATCTCCTCCTTCTTAGAAGCAGGAATTGGACATGGCTCTAACATCAGCTCCTCTTCTGCACTATCATCATGATACTCTGTTAAGTCTGCAATATTGAAAATAGGAGAAATGTGAATTCCATCTAGAAACTCTACTTCATATGCATTTCCTGAGTCATGTTTCTTCAAAATTTTGCAGGGGCCAATTTTTTTCATTTTTAGCTTATTGTAAGTACCGGCTGGAAATATTTCTTTTTGTAAGTGTACCATGACTAGATCCCCTACTTGGAATTTCTTATCTCTTCTCCTTTGATCATCCCTAGCTTTATAATCTTGATTCATCTTGGTAATGTGTGCCTAAACCTCTTCATGTAGATGCTGGATATGTTCAAAAAATTCTTCAGCTTCAGCACTTGTCCTCTCCCCTTGCTTTATCTTCCTCAATTTTGGTGCAATCCTTGGTCTACTTCCATATGCAATTTGGAATGATGATCTACCAGTACTCCTATTTACAGAGTTATTGTAAGAAAACTCTGCTTTTGGTAGAATCAAATCCCCATCCCTTGGGCTTATCCCCAACTAAACATCTCAGCAAATTGCCTAGACTTCTGTTTACCACTTCTGTTTGGCCGTCAATCTATGAGTGATGTGTGGAACTGTATTTCAAGCCTGTTCTCAACTTCTTCCACAATGTCCTCTAGAAATACCCCACAAATTTAGTATCTCTATCAGAAACTATACTGCTTGGGAGACCATGTAGTCTTACCACCTCTCTAAAAAACAAGTCTACAATATGGACAACATCATGAGTTTTGTGGCATGGAATGAAATGTGCCATTTTGGAGAACCTATCAACCACCACAAATACTAAGTCATTGCCCCTTTGTGTCCTCGGCAATCCAAGAACAAAATCCATACTTATGTCCTCCCGTGGGTTTGATGGAACATGAAATGGCTGATAAAGTCCAGTATTGTGACTAAATCCTTTGGCAACTTGACAAATCTGACAACTCTGTACAAACTTCTTCACATCCTATGAAATTTGAGGCCAAAAATAATGTTCTTTGAGAATGGCAATGGTCTTATCTCGACCAAAATGTCCTGCCATCCATCCACTATGTTTCTCCTTAATTATATTTTTTGTCATGGAACTCCTTGGAATGCACAATTGGCTGCCCTTGAAAAACATACCATCCTGAGTTAGATAGTCAAACCACTTAGTTTTGTGTACAGCAACAGGCTCTTTACAAGCTTTCCACGCTTCAGCAAAATCAGGATCCTTAGGGTATAGGTTCTTGAGTTCATCAAACCCAACTACTTCAACTTGCATTACTATTATCAACAACTGTCTCCTACTTAGTGCATCTTCAACCCTATTAGATTTTCCACTTCTATACTTCAACACAAATGTATAGCTCTACAAGAACTCTACCCACTTCATATGCCTCTAATTCAATTTACCTTAGCTATTTAGGTACTCATAGGCCTGATGATTGGTATAAAAAACAAATTTCTCTAGAAATAAATAATGCCTACATTTCTTTAAAGTCTGAACTATTGCGTAGAACTCTTGATCATAAAAAAAATACTTCTTTTTCGCATCATTCAATTTTTCCCTAAAATATGCCATAGGCTTACCTTCTTGGCTTAATATAGCCCCAAAAGCACTACCACTAGCATCATAATCCACCTGGAACACCTTTCTCAAAATTTGGAAGTGCCACCATAGGTTGTTCTGTCACCTTCTTCTTCAGCAATTCAAAACTTCTCGTAGCTACCGCAATCCATTTGAACTCTTTTCTATCCCTTCTTATTGTGTTAGTTAGGGGTGCATATATGCCACTAAAATTCTTAATGAAATTCCTATAAAAACTAACCAGACCATGAAATGATCTTACCTCAGTAGCAGACCTTGGAGTAGGCCATTCCAAGATGGCTTTTACCTTCTCTGAATCTGTTTTGAGACCTTCAGGTGATATAACAAACCCCAGGTAGACTAAATCCCTTTTTGCAAAGAATTTTTTTTTCAGATTAATTAATAGTTTCTCTTCCCTTAACCTTTCAAGGACACTACGAATATGCAATAAATGTTCTTCCAAAGTCTTGCTAGAAATTAAAATATTATCCAAGTAGACAATAATAAATTTTCCCAAGAACTTCTTAAGTGCCTCATTCATAAGCCACATGAAGGTTCTTAGGGCGTTCGTCAATCCAAAGGGCATGACTAACCACTCATAAAGACCCTCCTTGGTCTTGAAGGCTATTTTCCACTCATCTCCTTCTCGTATCCATGTCTAATGATAGCCACTCTTGAGATCTATCTTTGTGAATTACTCAGCTCCACTTAAACAATCCATAAGATTGTCGATTCTTGGCAAAGGAAATAGATACTCGATGGTTATCCTATTTATAGCTCGAGAGTCTGTACACATCCTCCACTCTCCAACCTTCTTTGGTGCCAGTACTACAAGTACTACACATGGACTTAGGCTCTCTCGAATCAAGCCCTTCCTCAATAGCTCTTGCACCTATCTATTTAGCTCTTCACCTTCAGTACGAGTCATCCTGTGAGCAACCTTGTTAGGAAAACTAGCTCCTGGGATTAAATCTATCTGATGACTAATTTTCCTTACTAGTGGCAATCCTTCTGAAACATTATCAAAGATAATATCTCCAAACTCACCTAGTAAATCTGAAACTTCAAGTGGTATTTCACTACTACCTTCTTTATCTTTTCTAGGAATTAAAGCATAGCACATACGCTGATGTTTCATGCCATCTAAAAACTTCCTTCCATTAACAAGACAAATCCTAGCACTGCTACATACCTTTTCACATTCCTTTTTTATGGGCATCAGTTTGTGGTGAACTCCATCCTTTGTTAGAGAGTATGTGTTTGCATGACCATCATGTACTGCATGCCTATCAAACTACCACGGTCTACCCAAGAGTAGATGGAAAAAATCCATTGGAATAAAATCACACAAAAATTCATCATGGTAACTCCCAATTTTGAATTTCAATAAAGTAATGTTCACTTACCAGGACGTTATGATCATCTTTCACCCAATTGATCTGATAGAGCTGGGGGTGTTTCTCCCTCTTGAGCTTTAGCTTAGAGACCATCTCCTTTGATACCAAGTTATTAGTGCTACCACTATAAATGATCACATCACAACATTTATCCTCACACTTGCACTTGGTATGAAATAAACTCCTCCTTTGTCTTGGTTCAATCTCACTACTTAGTAGGACCCTTTCATTTACTAAAGTCTCTCCTCTTTCTGCATCCTTTGAATGTGATGATTGTGCATCCTCATCCACATGAGCAACCCTAGCTTGACCCTCAGCTCTCCTATCTATCCTTCCTTGTCGTTGAGGGCATTCAAAGGCATGATGACCTTCTTCATTGCAATGGAAATAGGTACCATAGAATCCTCCTCTTCCTTGTCCATGTCCTCTACCTCTACCTCTTCCTCTCTAATTTTCAAACTCTTGATCACAGGAGTGTTTGAAACCCTCATTGCTCTTGCTCCTCCTAGTAACCACATCTTCATTTTTCTTTTGGGTTTCATTTCGGCCTCCAGATGACCTACCACTAACCCTTCCTCCTTGAACATGCCCTCTTTGTCTCCCTTCAAACTTCTTATTTAGCTTCTCTTCAACTCATAAGGCAAACTGCTATGCCTCCTCAACACTGGTCATTCTTACTAGACCTAATTCCTCTTGGATGCTAGGTCGCAACCCACTGATATAACAAGCAACCTTCTCCTTATTTGCTTCTGCATGCCCTGCTCTATTCAAAAGTTGGTAAAACTCCTCTGTATATTCTTGGACTGATTTTTTTGCTTGCTTTAACCCATGCATCTTCTTAAACAAATCAAGCTCATAGTCTACACGAATGAATTGCTTCTTCAATTTGTCCACCATATGATCCCACCTTGGAATCTTATCCTTTCCTCTTCTGTTCCTTTCTAATTGAACCTCTTCCCACTAGATTTTGGCATGTCCCTTCAGTTTGGCCTTTGCAAACTTAACCCTATCTGGGTCCCTCATATCCTCATACTCAAAGTATTCTTCCAGTTCATTGATCCAATCGATCAACTCATCTAGTTTCAGATTTCTTGAAAATACACCCACATCAATTGTAAGTCTTTTCCCAAACTTAGTAATGGCCCTGAAAAGCCTTTCTTCTGCCTGATTCATAACTTCCCCACCAAATTCCCCTTTTGGTCCAATCTCTTCTTCTTCATTGTCATCCTCACTTTCATCACCTATAGCAACATTTGTTCACCTATGGAGCTCCTCTTGCAATGCTTGGACCTGCCTCTTTAGGGCTCTAACCTCCTTAGGGTTAATAGCTCTAGGCCTTCCACCATGCTCTCTTTGTGGAGGCATCTTGTTAACTTGAACCCACAACCACACAATCCTAGTGCAAATTGCCTCATAGTCGGTGCTCTGTCTACACACTCAAGAAAACCAGCTTTGATACCACTTGATGGGGACATAACCCAAGCACAGAATGGACACAATAGGAAAGGGAAATTTTATTAACTTGTAAATAAGCTAATACATTTAGTACGGAGAAAATAGAGTTCAAAACATGCCCTATGGGCTTACAATAGCATAAATCTGGAGATAATTTCTCCTTTCAATACCTCCTCTCAAACTCCACTCCAAACTACCTTTTACAATGCCAAAAATGTCCTTAAATAGACCCCGGAGGGTTAAGGATTAGGAATACATTCTAGAAAGTGTTAGTAGGTATCCACCCACCAAATAGAAGGTTCTAGAAGTTGCATTAGAAGCTAGCACAAAATTAAAAGAATCCAAAAATGGTAACCGAATTTTCGAGAGACATAACTTTTGAACCATAGCTGTGATTGATGAATCGTCTACATTTTTCAAAAGATCTCGAAGCACTTTATAGGCCTATGGACAAGATTTGGTTGTCCGCCATTTTTTGGCCCTATTTGAGGTCATTTAATGCCCCTAACCTGACTTTGAAGCATTCTTAGGAGGTCTCCAAAAACTGAAAAACCATGGCATCTTTTGACCTGATTCTTTTTCTGGAATGCTCTAAATTACAATTACATTCATCTGGCCAATTTACCCCTTCTAGTTCACCAAAATGATGGCTCAATTACATGCTCCTTTTTTTGGCATTTACATGTATCCCAAGGTGTTCAAATACTCTATCCTAGAACACTGATAGTTGAATTGTGAGAGTTGGAACCTTTATTTGACCCAAATGAGTATCTAGAAATGAAAACACATGAAATAGAAACTAAGTCTAAGTACATTTTTTTGGATGACACAGAATTGCCCTTATATCTCTGGATGCTCCTACATAAATTGATCTATGCAAGCTTAATTGAGTGACAAGGTTAAAGAAGGAAGGCTATATTCACCAAGTGACTACAAATGAAAAAGTAAGAGGGAAATTTATTATTGCTCAAAAGAGTCTAGTATTAATGAGTACTATAAATTACCTAAGTGAAATGTTATGTTTACTAAGTAACAATTGGAAGAATAAGTTGAAAGAAATAGAATATAAAGCCAAATTTTGATAGAAATATGGAATGTTAGAGATGGTCGAACACACAAGTCAAATTTTTGTTGAAGATCAATGACTAGGAAAATTTGAGAAGGAACTAATGATGGGGATTGAAGAAAGTTAAGGAAGAGCACAAAGCTCTACAAATAGTTCTATTTTCTATATGGTTAAGTACATTTAATATGAGATCAACATTTTTCATTAAGCACCAACAAATGGAAGAATATGGAAGAACATAAATTACTATTTAAGGAGATGTTCAAGATAGTTTTAAGGTGGTGATGTTGCTAATAAAATGTTGGAAATTGAATCTAATTAAGTGATGATAAGATTATTGTGAAATAAGATAGTTGAACTAGGTGAACCAAGTAGAGTTGAGGAAGGAGAAAGAGAATGTGTAAATTAGCAAGTCAGGAGGACAAAGTGAAAAGAGGTTAGAGTGGAAGATCAAAAAGAAGGCTAAAAGGGAAGAAGACCTTGACAAGTAAGGTAGTCCTATACCTAAATAGATCATTTTTACATTGTTACTTTCTAATGACTAGAATATAAAATATCATAAACCAAGTAGATCTAACAAGTATGTGAAATCCTATGTGGTGACATTGAGTAGTGGTGTTTGTAAGTATTATAGAGAAGATGACTCTTTAGGCAAGATCAAGTAGTGATAAGGTTTAGATAATCTTTTGGTTAAAATGCTCTAACAAAGTCACATTAACAATGTGCCTGTAACCTTTAACAAGGTTGTCTTCTAACATAGATCACTCCAAAAGAGTGATTTTTTTTGGGTTGCCAGTCGTTGGTGGTTTTTCCCTTCACAGGGTTTATACATTAAGTATTGGTTTCAATTGTATTAATTTTATTATGTTGTAAGTTATTTTACATGTTATTTTCATTTTCCTACAACTCAATAACAACTAGATTTATGGTTGGTAATCATTGAGTGATATTATTGTTAGTCAATTGTAACAGAATAATGAATGAAATTTTTGAGTAAAGTGATTGATTAAATTAGTTGTGAAGTTAAATGAGTAAAAAGAGTGAAATTCTATGATGATTATGAATGTTATTTTGTACCATGATTATTTGAAGGGAGTGTGGATAATTGATTTATCCCCCCTATTATCTAATAGTTTATTACTTCTCTCCAAAAGATATGTGACACATTTCATTCAAGCATCGTATCTCTAGTTTCTCAACTAATAGATATATTCCTCCTTTCTTCTATCCCATTCTATTGTGGCATTTTAGGAGCTAAAAGTTGTCTCTTAATCCCATTGTCTTCACAAAATTCTTTATCTTTCTTCATCCCGATGATGTATCATAAAGTGTGATCCAAAATGTTGATGAAAAAAATAGTAACACAATTGAATCTGAAAACATTGTAAGAATTCAAAAAACATGTAAAACACATTTGAAATGAATTTTTCTCCTCTATCTAGTCTTAAGCCTTTTATCTTCAAACTTCATTCATTCTCTACTCAAGTTTAGAAAAACTTGATTTTCTCATAAACTCCAAGTTTCTGTCTAAGAAATTCTACCCACTTCATCCTTGTAAAATCATAAATAAAAATAATAAGTATGTTTTACAATAGAGTTCTTTGGTTCATGTAGGACCACTCAAATTAGTATGCACAATTATCAACTTGACTAAATTTATAAATATCTTGCCTAGGAATGAACTCCTCTTCTATTTTTGCACCAAAAATTCATTGCAAACAATGTTAGAAGGCTTTAAAATCTTAGGCAAATCTCATATTTAATGTTTTGTACTTACCTTGACAATTTTATCAAAGTTAATGACAAAAAAATTCTTATGCTATAACCAAATTCCATCAACCTTAGCGACTAGACATGTAATTTTATTAGGATTTAATTTGAAGACATTAGCTCTTGTCCTTGTTCCTATTCTAATTAGTTTACCATATTTTTATTTGATTATAAAAGTCTTCTCTATGAATTGTAACTAATATTTGTTATCATCAAGCTATCCAAGACTCAAAAGATTATGTTTTAATCCATCAAAAAAATAGACTTCCTCTGTGTTAGTTTTTCCATTAAGAGTAATAGATGCCTTTCCTTTAATAGGATATTGTGCATTATTTCCTACTCTAACTATTCCTCCATCATAACAGTTAAATTCAAAAAATGTATTCATATCTCTTGTCATATGATGAGAGTGTTCACTGTCTATAATCTAGTCAAAGTTTTTCTTCTCTACATGTAATACTAATGCCTTCTGTTCTTTTACATCTTTTTTTGGAGTTTCTTCCTTAATAGAAACAAATACAATTTTATCATCCAAATTTTCATTTTCTAGGAAATATTGTATCACTTTGAAATCAAATTCATAATCTTCATAAACAAAGAAGCAACCTTTTTTAACCCTTGGCTTATATTGCTTCCTAGGTTTTATTGTCTTTAGCCTCTTAGGACATTCATATGAAAAATGACAAAAACCTTTGTAAGTCTAATAAGAAAAATATTTCCTACCTTTAGGCTCCCTTTTTATGTGTAATATATGTCCTTCATCAATTTTTTTTCCCTTATTTTTGCTTAGTTTCTCATTCTCTAGAATAATCTCCACTTATTCTCACATTCCTAGTTAATATAACTTTGTCTTTCTGTATACTATAAGAAGTCAATTTCCTTGTTATTCCTTGTTTCTACTTTAATATCTTTTCAAATTCCTATAAATTCCCAAGCAATGTTTCTTTTTTAAAGTTTTTTTTTTTTAGAGGAATAATCTCTTCAATAGTTTTTACCTTATTCTCATAAGTAGGTGGTGAAGATTTTAAAATATTTCATACAACATCTTCTTTAGTGACAACTCCATCACAACTTGAAATTCTTGCAACAATCTCAAATAGTCTAGCAAAAAAATCTCTTATTGATTCATCTTCTTGCATCTTACTACCATGAATCATGTATTTATAATTCTAAACTTTAGATTTCTTTGCAAATACATCTCCTTCAAAAAGACTTTGTAACTTAATCCAAATTTTGTGTGCAAATTGTAATCTTTTCACCTCAACATATTTTGATTTTGGAAGAGCTGGCAACAATGTTTCTCTAGCATGCATGGATTGTACCTGAATAGATCTTTCTCCTATTTTATACATGAACCTATATTTATTTCATCTACTACTATCTTTCTTTCTCTTGTGGTCAACTAGTAATCAACTCACATGCATAGCAAATGAGTCTTCATTTTCTTCTTCCAATTGTCATAGTGCTCTCTATTAAATTTCATAGTTTTTCCCTAAATGTAGCCATGGATCTCTCCTTAAGATATTAAAATTTCTCTCCAAGAACCTGATACTCTAATAAAAATTGTTGGAAATTAAAGTCCACCAACACACTTTGGAGGGAGGTGAGGTGTGGTGAATCAGTTGTGTGCTTAAAAACCTTTTTATAAAATTTATCAAATCTGAAACATGTAATCAATAGATGAAACAAGCACAAGATAACAACCATGCAAAGTGACATAAGACATATTAACAAGGGAAACCCTTGGTTAGTGTGAATACTACCCACAAGATGATGTAATAATATGAAAGTTCCTTGAAAAAGGAGGTAACCCTATAGGATTCAATTCAATAGAAAATATATATATGAGTTCGTATTAGGAGACTTTGAATCCCTACAAAAATATTCCAACTAAACTAAGAGCTACTTCAATCTTGTTATGAGCTAATAGGATGTCAAATGAATCCATTGTCCAAATTGCTTCAGAACTATCTTTACATAATACTTATTAGGATAACATATCCAAGGGTGAATTAAATAATACAATTACTTATCTTTACAATACAAATAATACAAGGTTCTCAAAACAACATCTCAACATTATTTTTTTTGGTTTCATAAATTTTGGATGCATAGTTCGCATACAAAAATGATCATATATTACAACACACATGATAATTGCAACAACGAAAAACACATTTCCTTTATAAAAAGTACTAACCATAAGTGATTCCCAATGTAAAATAAAAATTTAGGACCTCATTTAAGATATTACATTACACTACAAGTATAACTTTCCAAAATGATATAACCAAAAGTCAACCTCTAGAGCATAACCCACATGTTCTCCTTTATAAATAATCACATGAATATAAATAGATTATGATATATCTAAAATATCATCATGAACATGTCTCCAACCAATATAAGATATTACTAAAAAATATTCAACCTCACCGAATAGATATGTACTCAAATATCAATATGTTATTCCATACACATTGACTTAAAACTAGTCTATTTAAAACTATCATAACTAACTCAAATATTTATAATTATTTTTGAAAAAAATAGATAAATCATAAAGACATATCCCCAAATATGTATCTAACCCTACAAAGATTACTCTATGACTGCTAACTATGCTAAACAAAACTCTCTATACAACTCTGCATATTTTATCCATAAAGCCAATATTTTTATGTCAATGAAAAATCCATTCATGAATGAAACAAATAAGAACTCAATAATATCTTAAAATATGTTATCAAAATACCTCAAATGAATAGTCATTAGCATTCATGCTAAAAAAAATCATGTTCGTGTTGATATTATGGTCAAGTTTGTTTAATAGTGACTCACACTTAGTCAAATGGCTAGCAACTATCGAGCTTATCTTGCATTTTATAGTGTTAACTGAGTAATTTAGGTTCTACCAAGTTCTAAAATTTCTACCAAGTTCCAAAATTAGTATTCAGTTCACACTAAGAAGTATCTATTGAGTTGATGAATATCAGTGCAAATTGAGCTTCATAGAATTTGTCAAGTTGCACAGTGCAAACCGTGGTCTCTAGTGGTTGCTGAGTTTGCAGCATCAGTGACGTGAATCAAGTTTTGACTAAGCCAATAAGTTTCAAACAAGTGATTTATTTTATACTAAGCTCATATTATTAGTGTTGATTGAGTCCTATAGCGTCAACCAAGTGATTCAGTTTATATGCCGAGTTTCACAGTATTCACTGAGTCACTAGTGTTGATTGAGTTCAGACTACTTGCAAGTGATTAGTATGAATAGAGCTTCTACATCTACCAAGATCATGATGATGTCAAGTGTTGAAAATCATTTCCAAGTATCAGAATCTTATCAAGTTTGTATTTAGAACTTGAGTACCAGAAATTGTATCCGACTTTGTGTATTTTGGTGAAACTTGTATTGTAGCCAACTTTGATGAATTGTAAATGGATTGATATATATATATATATATATGTCATATATCATATCACATCCAAAGAAAATAGCTAAACACATAATGCAAATATAATAAGAGTCAAATTATGAATTATGAAGGCTACAAGCAATATAAGGAGCAGGAAAGATTTATCTATCACAACAAGGTGATCATTACACTCCAAAGAAATCTCAACCAGAAAATCAAAGTTGCAAATCAGAGATCAATCATTGGTTCACCATATTAGGTATATTAGTCAAATTCTTTCACTAGGTAGACTTAAAAGTCTTTTGTAAATCTCTTTACCGAGTGCATACTTCATTGTATGTTTTGTAAATCCTTTAGCAAGGTGGACCTAGTCATCTATATTGCTCCTAATAGGGAAGATCACAAGAAGTGATCAATTGTAAGTCTTAACTGACCAAATTTATAATATAGTACTAAAGCTTTTGGGTATCATCCCCACTCCAGTTTTACTTTCTATTTGGAAGGTTTCTGGGTAACCATATCTTGTGTCAAAGTGTTATGAATGTTTTAATGCTTTCATTTTTTCATGCATGTAATTAAATTAGAATATACATGAAGGATTAATTGGTGGAATAAGAATAAGTTTTATTGGTTCCTGATTCACCCCTCCCATCTCATTAACCTAGCCTATTCTATATATTCAACAATTGGTATCAAAGCTTTGTGGTTCTCAAAGAAGAAATTTTACAACTTGAGCAATGATCAGAGGTAATGGAGGTATTTAGGCTAGATAAAGCTATTGAAAATGAAAAGATGGAATTGGAATTGGAATTGGCTATTGGGAAACTTAAGAAAGTAAATGAGAAACTTTCTCAATATTTAAAAAGAAGAAAAGATCTTGCAATATAAATGAATGAGCAACTCTACACTAAAGAAAGAATTGAAGATATCTATCCAGAAAGAAATTCAAATGAAGCTAATGAGGCAATTAGAGACCTGTTGGAAAAGAATTGTAATATTCAAAAAGAAAATAGAAAACTAAAAAGAGAATAAGAAATTTAGTAAGTAAGATTGTATGAAGTCATGGAAGAAAAAGAAAAAGCCAAAGAAGAGATAGAAGAAAAGAACAATGAAATCCAACATCTATCCCTTCAATAGGCAGGCTTCATTGATTCACTTACTAATGTAAATGAAGAAATCATGAATCTAAGATCAGAGAATGAAAGATTGCAAAATTATCTAAACATTGAAAAAAAAACAATGAGAGGATGATGAAATCTCAAACATACATGAATTAGTTGAATAAGAAAAGTCAATATAGACAGAAAGGAAAACCAAGAATAGGATACAAAAAAGAAGGTGAATCATCCAAGCAAGGAGATCAAAAGAATCAAAGGCCTACTTGTAATCACTATGGTAAGTTAGGTCAAACATCAAACAAATGTTGGAGTAATGGTAAAGAAAAATTCAAATTTAGGTTTCTCTTTGCATTCATTATCCCTTCAATTGGCATACTTCATTGATCAACTTACTAATGCAAATAAAGAAATCATGAATCTAAGAACAGAGAATGAAAGATTGAAAAATGCTCTAAATACTAAAAAGAAAAAAAATGAGAGGATGATGAAATCTCAAATAGACATGAATCAGTTGAATGAGAAAAGTCAATACAAATAGAAAGGCAAAGTAGGAATAGGATACACAAAAGAAGGTGAATCATCCAAGCAAGGAGCTCAAGAGAATCAAAGGCTTACTTCCAATCACTATGGTAAGTTAGGTCATACTTCAAACAAATGTTCGATTAATGGTAAAAAAAATTCAACAGAAAGTGTTACAATTGCAATAATCATGGTCATAGAGCTAATGAATGCAAAGAGAAACATAAATTTGAAGAAAAATGTCACAAATGCAAGAAGCATAGGCATAAATCTTCTGAATGCAAAACCACGATATTGAACCCAGTAGAATAGATTGTAAAGCTATATTTGGTTTAGACTACAACACATGTTGTAGATGCCACTATTGTGGAGAATTTGGGCACATTAGGGAAAACTGTGTGAAACGTCACATGAGTACACAAGACACTAGTAGAAGATGTTTTATTTGTATAAAACTTGGACATCTTGCCAAGAACTATATGAAAACTAGAAGGATTGAAGATGAAAAGAAATCCAAAGCTGACAACATGAGAAAGAATATGAGGTAGCAATGGATTCTAAAATCTTCTAAGAATGCAAGTCCAAGCCATTAAGCACATGCCACTCAAGAATCGGGTGACTCAAGCATTTCTAATTGATCTCCCATAGGGATGACTAGAACTAAGATTCTAAAGAAAACATCTTACATTAGTTCTAGCAAGATAGAAAGAAAAATTCATATCAAAATTCAAGATGCAAAGGGATCACCGAGTGTCTAAGGAAAATCTAGGCCTTACCGAGCTAGGTTGGGTTGCAAGACCTTGCCAAGAAAAGTTGGGATACACTAAAATATTGTGTGGACACCGAGTTATAAATGACTCTACCAAGCACTAAATTTGAACTGAGTGGAAGATAGTTTTTCACTGAACAAGTGATCATACCAAGTATTTATGGCAATTAGAAAGTGAAAAATTTTTAAAAGGAAAGGAATCAAATTCATTTATCACTGTGAATTTTTGAAGAGCTATTTGCTAAGAGAGATTTCTATGCTTTCAAGCGATTTTTACATTTGTTGTTGAAGATTTTTGCATTTTCATTAAACCCTACTAAGCATGGCATCTTCCATCAACAAAAATAAGAAAGTTATTAAGATGTTGGTTTGAGGAGTCGAATAGAAGGCACCAGACTTCAAGTTGAGTCTGGCAATTACAGAAGTGCTTGATCCAACTGAAGCTCAATTGCAGATTCCACCAAAGGTATTACTTGTTAATGATATTCATTCAAATTTTTTTCTATTCAATACAAGATATTGGAACCCTAGAGATGGATGAGACTCGAGAAAAGTTATGTGTGAATGATGCATTGAAACCCAAGCATCAACATTTGGAGACCAAGGGTTTAACACACATTCTGCATATGCCCCAAGACTTTCAAATAAAATGGATAAGGTTTATCATTGGCCATGTACACAAAGGGTAGCTATGGTTGGAAAAAACTATTCAAATAACAAATAAAATGATTCATCGAATCATAGGGCTCCCAATGTTGAACAAGGAAAAGACTACGAAAACTCTAAGTTAGGTAGAACTAGAAAGAAAAAGTCTTGCTGAGTGGAATGGAAAAGACATGAAGGTCAATAGTGTGACTGACATGGAGCTGAAATTTGGAATTCATGTAATAGCTCATAAAATCTATAGCTCCAACTATCTCAACATTAGGTCATGTGAGGTAGTTGATCTGGTTCTCAAGGTGGTGAAGAACAACACTTCAACCTTGACAAGCTAGTGCCGAATCAATTCAACAAGAAGATGGAGAGCATTGAGACTTCAAAGATAACCCATGTAAGTTTGGTGCACTCTTGACTTGTTTATTCTTCTTTGTGAAATTTTTTTTTCCTTCAAAAAGTTTAGTCATATGGAGAAAATATGTACTAGTACTATATCATATTAATGAATACATAGTAGAGATGGGTGAGAACTTTGTTAGTATCATTGCAATTACTTTGATTCATTCAAGGAAAAGATGAATAGAAGATTTATAATTCCTAAGAAACTTGTAGAAGATTTCAAGGATGATGTTTAGTTCATGGTAGACTATAACAAAGTGTACATTCAAGAAATCAAACCTAGAGTGGTGTGGGTTAAGCCTCTAAGCTATGAGGTTAACATTAATGGCACTAAGGATATCATTGAGGCAATATTGAATGAACTTGTGGATCCCTAGGCTACATATTTTGGTACTTTTGATGAATCCAAAGCTAGAATGCAACTTGAAATTAAGCTTCCTCAAGTAGCCAGCAAAGGAAAGAAAAGGATAGCAAAAATGAGGCAAGCAAGTTCTACTCTCCTATTGACACAAGGAAAGGGAGATGATGTGGAAGAAGATGATGCAGAAGATGAGACAGAAGAAAAAAAATTTGAAGAAGAAGAGCCAATTAGAAGAAGGACCTACGGTTATCATAACCAAACCTACCAAATCATCTATTGCAATATTCAAAAGAAGAGCATCCAGATCTAGAAAGAAATTGAAATTAGGTGAAGAAGATGTAGGATATTATTTTCAAAAGACCTCCACCTACATTAAAGGAAAAAAATTAATGAGATTGATGCAGGAGCTAGCATGGAAAACTTCAAATCTCTTAGATATGAAACCAGGAATGTAGATGAGAAGAAGAAAGTTGGAGACATGATAATGTCCAAATGAGGTAAATGGAAACACTCACTTGATCAACTTACAAATCAAATTCCCAATGAGCTTATTGAAAGAATAAAGCCTAGATGGGAAAATGAAAAGAAAACTACAAAAGATATATATGAAAAAACTCTAAAGTAGCTCATGCTGAGTCTTAGTGATAAAGAGGTAAAAGAATCCATGAAGAAAAATGAGGAAAAACTTACTTTGAAATTCAACACTTGCATGATATTGGTTAATTTCACTAAACATGTGGTGAAGACAACTAGAGCTACATGGAAGAATATCTACAAACTTCATCAATAGAGTGATTTTGTTGTTCATGTTAGTTATGTAGATGATGAATATGGCAAGGAAGAAAAGGACAATAATCATGAAGAAGATATAAGAATAGATGATGTAAATCTGGATGACAAGGAGCAAGAACAAGAAGCTACTGAGGAGAATCTCCTTTTGATTTAGAGTATTGAGGAAACTGACCCAAAGAAGATTGTAGCAGTAGCTATGGTCTCATTTCCTCACTCTCTGAGCAAAGCTTTAATGCCATCAATCTTAGAGAAAACTTCTACCAAGCTGGTTATGGAAACCATTGCAACACCATGCACCTAACCAATCTTTGCACTTGTTCAACTGAGTACTATATTGACTAATGTGCTCAACACTTCATCTATTGAGTAGCTAGATCTTCCTCCATCATTAGATTTGGTTCACAAAAACTAGGTATTTTACTATCAGTGTAGTATCTACTTTTGTTGCTAGCCCTTCTATTTTTGTTGTTGTTACAATTCCTAATATGCAAATAGTAAGTACAAAGATAGTTGAGAGCAAGCCTCAACCAAGTGCTAAAGTTTCAAGAAAAGATAAAGGTAAAGAAGAAGACATTGATCTTGATGAGGATATAGTTATCCAAAATTGGGATATCTCTACTTTAAATCCTAATCAAATGAATATCATAGGTGAACTCTTGTAGAAGAAAGCTAAGCAACAGAAGCTTAGAGAAGATAAAGTAGAGAAAATCAAGTGCTTGAAGATGTGAAGACCATACTTGTAGATGCACTAGGTACTGAAGGTTGATAGTACACAACCTATTTTGGTTCAGTTAGCAGAAGTTGTTTAGAAATTTAGTGAGGATCTGAATGGGCAAGAAAAGTTTTTACAAAGAGCAGAAAGGAAATTTGAAAACAAAGTATTGGAGTGAGTTGGACAAAAAATTGCAATATATCAAGTAAACTTGTCTACTATTCTCAGCTCATTAAAAATCGTTGCAAATAATGTTACATTATTATTTGACAAGTTATGTCATACATCTATCTTCACTCATAAAATCAAATATAAACTATTTAAAATAGATGAAGACTTGAAGACAAGTGCAAACCAGTTGTCACTTGACTCGAGCTATAGTTCTGCTCATTACTCAAAGATCAAATTTCTAACTAATATGCAAGTGTAATTATTAAGGGAAGAATCCAAGATCAGGGCCACACTTATAGACATCCAAGGCATGATTCTCTTGAACATAGATGCATTTTAGAAATGTATTTCATATGCCATTGAAACTCTTATCCATGATAATAACTCCTCCATAGCTAATCACATGATGGAGTTATCAACAGAAGTAAAAATTGCATTACATGCAAGGAAGATGTTACAAAAAAATTGGGACAAGACAATGGAATTGATTTTAAAGATACATTCTGACTTCTTGTCACATTTTGGCATTACCATGTAGCATACACCTTTGGCATTTATGTCAAAAAGGGGGAGAAGATGAGATAAGATAAAAAGGGAGAATAGATATAATATAAAGACATGAGATCTATAGTAAGTAAAGTATAATATGTATATATGTATGGGGGAGTAGCATAATATTCATGTACAGTTAATCACAAAACATCTTTTACAAAAGAAATTTTGAAAAATCTCAAAATAGAGTATGTTACCGAGTTGAAAACACTGGATGGAGACTAAAGATTGTTTTGAACATTTTGAGCATTTAGTTTTTGATTGATAAGTGTTTTTGTCACTAATGCCAAAGGGGGATATTGTTGACATTATGGTCAAGTTTTTTTATTAGTGACTCACTCTTAGTTAAATGGTTAGTAGCTACCAAGCTTATCTTGCAGTTTATAGTGTTAATCAAGTAATTCAGGTTCTATCAAGTTCTATAGTTGCTATTGAGTTCCAAAATCAGTATTTAGTTCACATTGAGAAATATCTACCAAGTTGATGAATATCAGTACAAACCAAGCTTCATAGTATTTACTAAGTTGCACAGTGCAAATAGTGGTCTCCAGTGTTTGCCAAGTTTGTAACTTTAGTCATGTGAATCAAGTGTTGGCTAATCTAGGAAGTGTCAACCAAGTGATTTAGTTTATATTGAGCTTGTAGTATTAGTGTTGACCGAGTCTTGCAATGTCAACTAAGTGATTCTATTTATATGTCGAGCTTCATAGTATTCACCAAGTCACTAGTGCTGACTAAGTTTAGACTACTTGGAAGTGAATAGTATGAATCAAGATTCTACATCTATTGAGAGCATGATGATGCTAAGTGTTTACAATGGTTATTGAGTATTAGAATCTCACCAGGTTTTTCTTTTGAACTTGAGTACCAACAATTGTAGACAACTTTGTGTCTTTTTGTAAAACTTATATTGTAGCCAACTTTGATGAATTGCAAATTGGATTGATATATATGTAATGTATTGTATCATATCCAGAGAAAATAGAACACATGATGCAAATATAAGAGGAGTAGAAGTACAAATTAAGAAGGCTACAAGTAATATAAGGAGCAACAAATATTTATCTATCATAGAAGGGTGCTCAGTACACTCCAAAGGAATCTCAACTAGCAAATTAGAGTTGCAGATAAGAGATTAGCCACTAGTTCATCCTATCAGGTGTATCTGTCAAATCCTTTTACAAGGTAGACTTAATAGTCTTATACAAATCTATTTACTGAGTGCTTACTTCATTGCATGTTTTGTAAATTCTTTAACAAGGTGGACCTAGCAGTCCTTATTGCTCCTAACAAGGCAGATCACTAGAAGTGACCAAACATTGTAGCCTTAACATGCACAATTTATTGTAACTATAGCGAATATTTGTGGGTGTCATCCCCACCCTAGTTTTACCATCATCGTTGAGGCTTTCTAGGTAAGAAAATTTCTTATGTTATGTGTGTGCATTTACTTTCATGTTTATGAATGTAATGCACACTTAGATCTATTACAACATAACAATTCTATGTTTAGTGAACTTGATTTGAGATGGGTAAATGATGAATGCATTTATTTTTGTTTGAACAAGTTAAAATTTTTGTAGATCCTAATCCAACCCCCCTCTCAATACATCTCACTTCCTAGTAATATTTCCAACAATTGGTATTAGAGCCTTCTTGTCTAAGAAGAAGTCTAACAACTTGAGAGTTAAGATTTTGGAGATGGGGTCTTACAAATTGGAAAAGATCATTGACAATCAGATGCTTGACATCTAGATCATACTACAACATCTTGAAGCTGAAAGAGAGGAGTTGAAGAGATCCTTAGAGAAAAGGAAAGAGTGGTCTATTCATAAAAATGATACACTTTATGAAGAAGAGGATACTAAATGACAATTCTAGTGAAAGAGTTGTAGCTATAGAAGACCTATTGGAAAAGAATAAACATACTAAATCAAGAAGTCAAAGGATTGAAGAGAGAACAAAAAAATTCAATCAGTAAGGTTATGTGAAGTGATTGAATAAAAAGAGAAAGTCGAGGAAGAAAAAGTCATGGAAAAATAAGACGAGAGACAAATGGTGACTAGACTTGATGAACTAACATCTGATGTGCATAAGGTCAAAAAAATTCACCTAGACATGATGAATCAACTGCTACTTTTAACTCAAGAACTAAATAGGAAGGATATGGAGATTGTGAATCAAAGATTAGAAAATGATCAGCTGAGGAATGAGTTAAGATATGAAAAGGAAATAATGGAAAGGATGAAAAATCTTGATGAAGCTACAAGATACTTTGAAGAAATGATGAGATCACCAAGAACAACTAGTGACACCTTTGGACCTCTAGACTAGGATATTCCAAGAACCTATCATCAATTGAAGAGGGAGAGTCATTAAAGAGTGGAGAATAAAATATTGCAAGCCAAAACACAATAAACCTACATGTCATCACTATGGGAAACTTGGACACAAAACCAATATCTATAGGAGCAAGAATGGTAAGCAAACTATGAAGCCTAAATACAATGGAAACTATTTGAACTATAAGAAATGAGGACACCAAGAACATGAATACATGTCAAAAGCTATAAATACACAATTTGCACCTATATTTGAAGGTCACTACTACAATTGTAAGAAATATGAACATAAATCCCAAGAATGGTGTAGATCCAGGCAAAATCCAACTAAACAACCAAGAAGAAATGGAATGCATCCAAGCAAGGTAACTCTTATAACTAGGATTACAATACACGGTATAGTTGCCATTATTATGGAGAATATGGTCACATTGTAGAAAATTACATTAGGACACATTTTAGAGGCAAATACAAGAGTTGGTTGAATGGAAGCTTAGTTTTCTTTAGTTGTGACAAGATTGGACAAATAATCAAGAACTATAGGACTTAAGCACTAGCACCTAGAAATGAAAACAACAAAAGAAAAAGAAAAGTTGATGCAAAATAAACAAGCAAGGAGATGAATAAAACATGGAGAAAGAGGGTAGAAGGTGGAAGTAGTGGAACTAGAGAAGTTGACGTCACCCAATTCAATGGATCAGGTGATCACACCACTTCAAACTAAGAAAAGAAGGTATACAAGGAGTTTTATCTTTGAATGTTAAATTTTACATCAATTCCTAATGTAAGATATGTTAAAGTCCATACCTACATGAATCAAGATGCACTAGGATAGATTTGAGGCAAGAATTGAGAAAAATTAATCATATGCATAATAGGTGTCGAGTATCATTATTAGTGTCTATAGTGACTGAGTATCGCTATATATACTAAGTTGATATAGAAACCAAGTTGAAGCATGGAAATGAAAATGGTGACTAAGTGATGGTCTTAATCAAGCAACGAAAGAAAGATATTATGTTGAGAGTGATGATAGTTGTAATGCAGCTACCAATGTACAAAGCATTTATTGAAAACCTTTTTTGATCGATTGAAGGTATATATATCAAATTTTAAAGGTAATTTTCATTCACCAATAAATTTAGAATTCAAAGAGAGATTTTCTTGAAAAATTGTGTGATTCTTCAACATGCCATCGATGAATTACAAAGTGAAGTAAGTAAGGCTTGTGGACCGAGTTGAGTCGTTTTGCAAAATAATTGAATTATTTTTAAAACCCTATTTCAAAAATGACATCCCCTATATCTGGTATGGATAAGGAAATGTTAAAAGATAACAATGCATAGATTATTAGGAATGACAATACCCCTTGTAAGCATCCTTTCACACCTGAGTTTTAAAATTTTTTAAATTGGTCCTGTGGGGAAATTGTTTCAGTTCCTTGTTGGTTTTTTTGCTAAAAATACCTTTGTAAGGATTGTTCTATGTAGGGGCAATGTCCCAAAATTGTGTTTAACTTGAACTTGAACCATAGGTTTCAAGTTCAAGTTCAAGTTTGAAGGTTCACATGGTTTGAGGTTTAGTTTTAAGACTTCAAGTTCAAAGTTCAAAATTGGGGCTTGTAAACCCAAAGAGTCAATTTCCAAAATCCAAAGTTCAAAGTTCAAATGTTTCAAATATAAAAATAGTTGTTCAAGCCAGAGATGAAGATTCACTAATTCAAATTTATGCAAGTTCAAAGTTTTAGATGACTCAAAAGGATGAAAAAAGTTCAAATTCAGAGTTTAGTCCAAAGTCTAGATTTAAGTTTAGAGCACCAATTTGTTGGTTTAGGCATATAGGAATAAGATCAAGTTTAGAGATCCAAATGGTGAAAATTCAATAGCTCAAACTCCAAGATCCAAGATTCAAATTTAAAAGGGAATCCTCATAAAAATACTAATATGAGTGACACCTATACATGGACGACATTTTTATATTTAGACCTTGATTGTCTAGATGCCAAGAAAATAAACTCAAGATCACAACTCTCAGTCTAGGAGTGAAGCACTCGAGGTCCAAAGATATGAAAAATAAAAAGGTTATTGCAATCATAGTAGTACCATGAGAGGGAAAGTCATCCACAAAGGAAGTTTTGTGGAATCACTAATTGTATGTTTTGGTCTAATTGAGTGCATTAAGTCTCTTAAGTGCAAAAAAAGCTATTTTTTTTTAAGGTTCATGGGACCCCACCCTTGTATTATCAATGATGGCAAGGATCTTGTGATGATCATAATGATTTGAGACAAGATTGTTAGCATTAAGATGATTGTAAATGTAAACTTTATATTCAACTATGCCCAAAAGGTGTAGAAGTTTGGTTAATGTTAAAGAGTAATACATCTGGTTGCATCTTTGTCTATGCAAGAGATGAATTAGATTGAAATATTTGTGAATTATGATATCAGATGACGTCTCAAATACAAACACTTCATTTTTTTAGGAAGATGCTTATATGATAATGAAGTCAGTTCTACTTCATGGATCCATAGGTCAAAGCCACCTCACCTTGGACCCCAAAGCTCGTTAATCACCAAATATTCCTTCATAAGTCTATGTGCTTAATCTTGAGAATGCCATCATTGTGTATAAATTCAAAGCCAAACTTGAAATTTATTCTCTATATGAATTAATGAAGTCTTCACAAGTTACCTTCAATGAGAATAGACTTTCATGGTGATTATGTGCCCATAGAGGCCAATAGAGTTGTCAACTCATAGTTTTGAATATGTGAGGTGAAGAGACCATGCAAATATCAAAATGATTCAAATGAATTCATGTAAATTATTTGTTAAAATTCTCAAACAAAGGAAGTGACAAATGATTTATTTCCAAAAGCTCAAGGGCAAAGCTTATAAATCTTGGTGGTATTCATATTACCTCAGATGTCATCGATGGACCATGTAGACCCAATAGTAATTAAAGGATCAAATTAGTATTTGGAAAGCGTAGTTTGAAAGGGAGTTTACAAAGGTATTATATAAAGGACTTGATCATCAGATATGAGTTAAACCTTGGATCTCGGTATCCTAAATTGCAGAGTGAATACATGATAAGAAAATCATTATAAAAAGTCATACAATAATAATAGGAGGTGAGCCACCATGTGAGTTATCTAGCATAACTCTACCAATGTGTGGTGCAAAACATACAACAATGAAATTTTTAAGAGCCTCACTTTGGGGTAAACCCCAATAGTGCATTTCTCCACCAAAGTCCTTAAGACAAATAGTGAAGGTCATGGCTTTTGGGTACCATGGGAGTTGAGCTTGAGGCCTATATCATAGTGGAGGATATCGCATCAACATTGAAGGTGCTTTCATTTATCATCGGACACATGTGGAACATGGGTATCAGTTGGAAAAGAACCATTGAGCAATCTGACTATATGATTAGTAGATTCCAATGGAATCAGTTACACAATGAGTTAGGAATCTTGTTTTCTGATGGCTTAAATAATTTATCTCCATAGCATATTTCCATAAAAATATGATATTTTTGAGTTAAATAAAAATAATATGTGCAAATTGCAGGACAACGAGTATTGAGTACAGATTGGTTGGGTTTAGATAAATTCAAAATGGAAAGACAATGAATGAAGATGTGAGCTCTATCAATGGTAAAATATACATCCTCACAACATAATTATGGTATAGGTATGATGATTTCATATTACCCAAAGATGATAAGGTTTCTCCTATTTTCTAAGATAACAACATGCATTAATAGGCAATAGATTGCATTGTAAAAATGGTGTAGATTGGTTTCATAGGGAAAGTTACTAGTTGTCACTAGAATACTCAAGATAGAGAGTCATGACCTCATACATTTGAAAAGACAAAGCTTTTCCATGGATCCAACACATGGAAGATACATGCTAACTATTTGATGGAATGCCACCATATAACCAAATGAAAGATATCGTGTGTTGGAAGCTTCCATCAACACTTGGGTCAAATTTTAGAATTAAAGTTATTTGACTCTTATGGGTAAAAGAACAAACCCCTGTCACCCTTTTGTAAAGGAAAAGGCTAGCAAAAGTATAATTGTTTACCTTCAATGACATAAAACTGGTATTATTATTTAGAATTTGATAATGAAGTAAACTAATGAAATATGTAGAATGAAGTTTATGATTACAATTTTTAATAGTTATTTGGAATAAGAATTGATATATTTTCCTAACTTTTATGGATAATTTTTTAGTTGCTAAAAAACTCTAAAAATTAGGGGTCTATTTCCCACCACAAAACTATATGCAAATAAACTTATTTCCATTTGATCTCAAACTATGTCATAGATAACATATATAGCTAGAATGAAAATAAAATAAAAATTGGCTTTAGACCTATATTTTCTCTTTTATAATGATTTAAATTTCAACTCACTTAAAATTGATAGTTTTCATGTCCCACCACATTTTTTAACACAAATCTATTCTAACTAGAAGATAAATTATACTTTCTAGAAGATGACTCTCTCCTCTAGAATGACATATAATTTTTAATTTTTTTGAATATCATTTAATTTTATTTTCTTTCTCAAAATAAACATCTTTTTGAGTGTTAAAATAGGTGTTTTTAGAATTTTTTAATTACAATATACTATATCTAATTAAAACACTATAAACTCTACATGAGAATATTCTTGAGTTTGAGCTCTATAAAATGGTATTTATATATTATTAAAAAATATCATAAAAATTAACAAGAGTTATTGAAATGTCTATTTTACGAAATAGTTTTATTTCTTTAGTAATTGGATACAAACTAGTATAAAATATGCAATTACTAGATATTTCCAATTGGAAAAGTGTGAGAGCATATATAACTTAGTTAGAATGAAATTATCTAGATCACATGTTTGAACAAAATTGACTTTTAGATAGAAATGCTCAAATTTAGTCATTATAATAAGTCAACATGAAAGTTGACACAACTTTATACTTTTTCCCTTATCCAAATTATACGGGCTCTTGATTTGATAAATATCTTCATTGCTATCCTTATACACATAGTGTTTATAAAACATCAAATGTGAAAATGAAAGAAGGAATAAAAACAAATATGATAAGAGAATTAAAGAAAAGCTAGTTTTAATAACTAAAAAAAAACTTATTGGAAGAGGAGCATAAATGTGCGAAGGAAAAATAAAATTAGGGTTCATTTTCTTTTGTTGGGAGTTCTATAGCTGCTAAAGGAGGGGGATAATATTATTTTGATTATAATAGGGAAATATACATGAATTTATATTATGTTTTCTACATTCTTGATTGCAAAGGGGGAAGATACAAAATAGTCTTGTGGTTGTTTTGTTATATCTAGAAATAGTAATAAATTTATATTACAAGTCATGTGGTTTGCATAGTTATTTTTCTTGATTAAGAGTAATCATGAGGTATTCTTCTTCACATTTCTAGATATAATCTTCTATTTTGCATCCAATAGGTGTTGTACTTAATCATGTGGTTCATGTACTCACATTTTGTTGAATAATATGTTTAACTCCACTTATTTCATCTATAATGAGGAGGGATGAACACATGATCTTATGGTTATTTGTTCGTCCTCTCATTTTAGTTTGTGAATTCAATAATAGCACTCATTCCTTGGTTATGGGAGAGTGTTAACACACCTTAGTACCTTTTGGGTAAAGGTATATTTAGATGTTTAATTCATTGAATACCTTATAAGAGGGAGTTGTACTTCTCAATTCAGAGGAAAGCTATCAATCTCATGATAGTATTTCCCACGGTTAGTGGCAATTGTTCTTGTATTCATAATTTTGATTCATTCTTTTTATTTAATTTTTGTACAAAAAATGTGTTTACTAACACCCCCACCAAAATTTAGGACATACCCTTATTGGAAATGACAATGAGAAATTGAATACTGAGAGATGGGGGGTGGGGATGAATCGACACTTCAAAAATCTAACCATAAAACATTTACCACACATCCATCTCATCATATACCATGTAAACTGAATTATCTAACTACATCATAGCATCCATAGCATAAAGTAAATGTAACACATGACACGAGATATTTGGTTACCCATAAACCCTCCAATGAGAAGGTAAAACTAGGGTGGGGATGACACCCACAAATCTTCACTCTTGCTAAAGTGTCTCCAATTAAGGTTACAATTGTTTAATCATATACTATGATCTACCCTATGAAAGGTTTTCCCTATTAAAGGCTTACAAAGAGTATTAGGTCTCACCCTATTATAGGATTTCAAAACCTTGCTAAAAGTGTGCCTTGTTAGAGGACTTAAAATCACAATAGAGTAAGCACCCTATTAAAAGATTTACGAAAGGTTGTTAAGAATGCTCTGTTAAGATATTTTCACTAATTCACCTATGAGAATGTTTCAGCAATGATCCTTTGGTCAGTACTCTACTGCTAGATATCATATCTCCTATTTACAAGTATATCCTTGATCCTCCTGATCAATATATCTTCTCTATTCTTTAACTGCTCCACTTTTTTCTCTCTAACTAATTCTGCAATTTATATCTCTGTGATAACCTTTATAGTCACCACGAATGCTCTCACTCTACACATAGCATTTGTATTTATCCTCTTCTCTTCACACATGCAAACCTCTCACTTCTCACATAAAACATCTTTAGGGTTTTCCCTCCTTAAGAAGAGTTAGGTGAAATAGGGTTAGGTAGGAATCAACGATTGTGATTCATCCATTTTTCTGCTTAATACATCCCTTTTTCTCATTGGTTACATGTACTACATAGGGATTCTCAATATAACTTTCTATACATCTTCTAGAATCATAAAAGAATCCTTATGTCAGCCCAAAAATAGTTTACATAGGAGTTTGTGCCATTACAAACAACTATGCCAAAAACTATTTACTCGACACTTGAAAAATTTGATGCTCGACATCCACTATATCTTTAATGTTGTAGCTTAGCTCCTGAATGACTCAAAATCCACTTGAAAATTTTGATGCTTGACATCCACTACAGCTTTAATGTTGTAACTTGGCTCCTGAATGACTCAAAATCCACTATTTTACTTGGTACCTAAATCACTCAACATGTGTTAGCTTGCTTGACACTAGGGTGACTCGGGACTAACTATCTGCTTGCCACATATTGGTGCTCAACACCAACCAAGTATATTTTTCAAAATCTATTGCCTAACAACTTATACTTAGCTTACTTTATACACTTGGCTTGCACTATCATTTTGCTAGAGTATGATTTAAGTGTGTTGTCACTCATATGTCAAAACCAAAATGACATAAAAAATCTCCCCCTTTGACATGAGTGGCAAAAACACTTGATCGCACATATATCTTCAATATGAGCATAACTCAGACAATCTATATACATTACTAGGTTCCCATATGAAATTTCAAATTTTCATAAGTTTGCACAACTAATGACTTAACAATCATACCTCATATCTTCATTATTCCATTACTCCCCTTGAGTAAATAGTTCCTTGTATTTTAATCTGATACTCTTGTTGAGTAAATGTGTGTTGTTCTATTGTTGTCTTCCCCTATTTCTACATTTACTCCTACTTACTCATCAAAAAAACTTTTATTATTGCTTCTTATTCTTTCTCCCCCTTTTTGACACTTATGTCATGGGTGGTACACTAATAGTGTGTTTGTCCAAAAATGTTTTATGGACCTCCATGATGATCTTCGGTGCTGCATCCCAATTGTTGCATGCCACCTCTAAAGATTGGTACTAAACATCTAGTTGGGTGGCAAGGTCTACTAAGCCATCATGCATAGACAAATGAGAATATTTCTTCATAAAATTTTCAGCATAAGCTAGTTCCTTATGCAACACTTCCATTTGTGGGGTTAGCATGGATTGGATACTAATCAAGGTAGCTCTTATGTTTTCATCTTGTGTTTATAACATGGCTAACTAACCTTGAGCAGATAAAAATATTTGAAAATGAGCTAGGATTTGACCAAGAGACAACTTAAGAGTATTACCTATTGTTTGTAGATTTCCTTGTAGTAGGTCAATAGCCCTTTGTACTTTTTGTGTGAAAAAGTTCACATCACAAAGCTTTGTGTAAAGAGAAAATATATTTTCCAACACCTTCTTCACACTCTCTATCTTGGTTGCCAGACCAACTGATCGTAGTGCAAGGGCACTAGATATCTTCTCAAGTACTTTAGTGTGAAATTTCCTTTCAGACCATTCTAATAGTTTGGTGTTTGAGTCTAGGTTTTCGTCACTTATCTTCTCAACAATATTTACCAGTTTCCCAAGAATAGGTTTCTCTTCATTAGGGTTTGGGAGGCTATAAGCATGAAGAAATATGCCTTTTATATCATGAAGAACTTGCTTGTACTTATGCTCCCTTCTTAGCAACTCTTGCTATTTCTTTCTATGTAGAGATTTTTGTAGAATGCTCATTTGCTCAATGGTGAATGTGTTGACATCAAACTTGGGTAGTTCAATCACCTCATCAAGACTTATATCTCCATATGATACATCATCTATCCTTCTAGATATTTTTACACGTGGCCTTGATATTTGCAATGGTGTGGCATGAGTGCTCAGCCTTTGAAGAATTTGACTATTGGTAGGATTAATAGAAACTAGTAGAGCAACTAGAGTCTATATGGCTACTTGTTCCTCTATAGTAGCAATCAACTTCAACTCTTCAGGCTTGTCAACTTGATTATCCTATTTCTGCTCTTAACTTTGTATTCATGATGTAGGTGTAGGAATTATTTCCTGACCTAGTTTTACTTCAATTCCATCCTTCTCAACTATAAGTAAGGCTTTCTTATGTGAAATGAATTCCACTAAAGGTAATGCAACTAGTGTTGTAATAACATTTTTATCTCTAGGGGCACACTAGATGTGTCAATTTGCTTCTCCCCTACTGATGCCACTTCTACCTTTTCAGTTTCTTCTATTCTCACCAACACTAGATTTGTGCACAATTGAGTTGCCATGGTGGAATCCTTCACAATTTTCTTTAAGTCATCATTATTCAAAGGATTAATGTTTTTAACAAAATTATTAGGAACATCCTTGATTTTTATTGTGTCTTGCTAACTCATTTGGTCTATGTGTGGGGGACTATTACTCGACACTTGTACATCTTGTACATTTCAATCATCTTGCTGCTCTTCCTCAGTTGTGGCCTCTTCTTCTACTACTTCCTTAGTGCCTCCCACACTACTATCTTTGACTATCTTATCTTTTATAGTCTCTATTGCCTTTTGTTCATCTTTCTTAGGCTTTTTGCATGTCTTTCTCACCTTTTTCTATTATAGAAGGAGTGGGTGGCTTGTAAATAGATCTCCATATAATTTTTCTCTTAGTTATTACATCCTTTATGTTCTTCTTCAAGATATGGAATGCCCTATATTTGGGAGTAAATTTACATTTTTGCAACTCCATAACCTCATCTATCATTTCCTTGGGCAATTTAGGCATGACTTGAGCAAGTGTAATTCCTCTGATTCGCCTTTTAGTTTGTAAACTAAATTGCCACTTTTTCTCGAATTTGTCATATAGAATTTTGGGTAACGATTTGGCAATCTCAATAGGTGTAGTCTTGAATGTGGCCATCATTTCATATATTGCTTCCTCCACCTTACTCATGTCTAACTTTCCCAACTTATCAAATTCAACATGTGTGAATCCAGATAAATCAACATTATGCTTAATAATATCACACAATTTGTCTAAGTCAGAGGAGGGATTGTGGCTTACCACCTTGAATTGACTCATGTCATCTAATTTTGTCTTCTCCTCATATAACTCGACAAGAGAAACATACTTTATTCTTACCTTCTTCTTCTCCTTAGACTCACTCTCCTTTGTAGTAGCAATAGTCCTTTTACTCTTAGTTTTCTTAGCTTCCTTTACTTATTTTTTAGTTGCCCTTTTGCTAGCCCTGGTAATGGGCATAGCTGGCTTCTATTATGTAGGCTTCACAACTTTCTTTGTCTGTTCTACTATAGGCTACTTTTCCTTTCTTTTCTTCTTCTTAGGTTTGGGTGCTTCCTCAACTTCTTCTTCTTGGTCTTCACCTTGACCTTGTGTGAGTGCCAATGGGGCTTGGCCTTGTTCTTCCTCATCTTCATCTTCATCCTCATCATATTCTCCTTCTCCCCCTTCCCTAAATATCTCTTTCAACTTCATAACAAGATTCTTTTTCTTTCCCATTACAATTGTTGTCTTTATATCAATTGTGATTCTTGATTTGGCTTCCTCATAATTACCAAATGAGGTGGCACTCTTGTCTATATCCTCTGCCAGTAGAGCTATGATAGCTTTTGATACCACATTAATTTCATAAGGCAAGGGCTTGGTCCATATGACCCTTGGTATGGTTTCTTTCACATATATATAATCAACATGAACTAGAAAGAAAACACCATTGTAGTATTGTTCTACTAGTGACATTGGAATCCTTACTCTTTCCTTCATATAATTCTTGAAGTCTTAAAGTAACTAGTCATAACTAACTCAAAATTTTATCCAAGTTGATTTATCAATTCTAAAATTTGCACTATCAATGGCTTGTTTGTCTTCCATACTACCTTTCCAAATGTGGGAAACATATTTTGTACATAAAAAATATACAAAGAAGTAGAGAACCAAATTTACATGATGTGATTTTTGTCTTCCGAATGGCCTCCAAGTTCTTAGATAGTTTCTAGAGTTGTAACTTGAAAAGGTCATAGGTATGGTATTTCTTAACAATCTTATACCCTAAACCCACTCTCATACAAGATACACTATTCAATATGCTTGATTGAAAGAACTTGTGAGCTATCACTTTCACTGCAAAGGCAAGTAGGGGGTCATAAATTGAGTCAATTGGCATCCCTCTCTTATTCCATACTGCACCTATGTTCTTCTCTATCACTTCTTTCCCATCATTTCTCATGCTCCTAGGTCTGTCTAAGGTAGGGTACTCTGACACTCAGTGGATAATCCTCTTTGTGATCTTAATAGGTCCATCTTTTAATCATATGAAGTCATCATGTATTCTGCTAAGTACAACCTTAATCCTTTCTATTTTGAATACATTAGGGAAATCTAGGGCATGGGTTAACCCCTTTCTTTCTATAATTTTATTCTCTTCCCTTAAGAATCCATCAACACAAAGTTTGCTATATAATTATCTGATCTCCATGTCTCCAATATTTCCAACCTTACAAGTGTAACAACATCTGACATCCTGTATCATCAAAAATTTTGGTGGTATCATCGATAACGCACTAGATGGATATCCTTTATATGCTATCTCAGGAATAACTCAAAAGGGTGGTTGTATAACTTCATTACTTATTAATTGGACATTGAAAATTTATTTTCCTTCCTCCCTAGTAGTTGTAAAAGAGCTATATGCCATTTTAAATAACTAGTGTTTGTAAAAATTCAAATAATGTAAGTCGACACTCAATCAATACCTTATGAATCTGATGAATGATGACGAGTAGCAGTTCAATTCGGTTGACAAAAACTTGAATCTTCTTTACAAATTTCCTCTGTTCTCTTTCTGCTCTCTTTGATCTCTGATGAATTGCAAATGAGTCAAAAATGACTATACAACCCTTGATATTTCGTAATAGATGCTTAATGCTTACACAGCTATAAGCTTGACTACCATAACATTTTCAACTCACTCAGCTTACACATGATCTCCACTATGCTCAACTTACATAGCAAGTTCATCCAACACTATCATACTTAATAGCTTGAAATCAATTGAAATTCTTTTCATGCTTAACAACCATTGTGAAATTTTCCATGCTCGACAATAACATAGAAAAAAAAAAACTATAGATTTCTTCCAAGTTCTATCTATTATATTGCATCTTAATTTATGCAAATATGATATTTTCAAAACTTAAATTCTTGGAATTGATGTATAATTAAACTTTGAAGTATCAATCGCACACACACCTTTTGATTTCCTAGTTGAGGGTGATGGGATCACCTAATCCATTAGATGAAGTGACCTCATCTATACTTCATGTACTATAATCTTCTCTTTTCTTCCATGTTTTGTTCATCTGCACTTTGAATTTTTCAACATCAACCTTCTCTTTACCTTTATTGAATTCACTGGTTCATTCTTGTGACCTTGTTGGACAATTTCTTCTTACATGACTAGTCTTCAAACAACTAAAGCATGTAGTCTTACTCAACCATCTACTAGAATCACTTCTAAAATGTATTCTTATGCGATTCTTAGGAACATGTCCATGCTCTTGACAATAGAAACAACTGCATCTTTTATTAGAACCCCAATTATAGGAGTTTCTATCTTGAATTACCTTGGCTTTTTTGTTTGATGACCATTTAGGCTTGGATCTGCACTCATATTCTTTGTTTCCATACTTTTGAAAATTAAAGTAGTATCCTTGAAATATTTGAGTGTTCACATGGTCTTGGTCTTCCATTCATGTGCATGATGTCCTTTCTTGTAGCAATTTCCTCTATATTTTTTCTTAGGACTTTGATTGACAGTCTTACTCTTGTAGACATTAGCTATATGACCCAACTTTCCACAATTATGACAAATGGGATTTCTATTCTTCCCTTTGTTGCTCCTTTTTTCACTACTTCTAGATAATTCTCCTTCTTTAGTAGAGTTCTAACCCAATCCAGTAGTATCATTGATAGGGCTTGGTCACTCCATCAATTTCTCAAAGTACTTTATGGCTTCACTAGGCTTGTTAAGATTTTCTCTTTCAGCTCTCCATTCATGATTAACAATCATCAATTGATTCATTGTATCTAATTGCATGTTAGCAATCTGTTGTACATCTGATTTCTTCTCTTCTAGTCTGTTAGACAATACTCTCTTGTCTTCTTCAATCATGACTTTGTCATCCCCATATTTCTTTTTCTTTTTAGTCATCTCACATAGTAATATTTATTGCATCTCTTTTCTCTTTTGAGATTCCTATCTTCATCACTTAGGGTTCCATTCTTTTCCATTAGATCTACAATGACTGCATCAAGCTCTTTAGATTTTCCTTTTGTAAATAGTCTAGTTGTATCGATCTCTTTATATTGTGTGTCATTTAGTTGCATGGCCAATTCTTTTCTTTTCTTTAGTGATTTTTGCAATACACTCCTTGCTTCATTCAAATGATGTAGGATAAGCTATATTTCAATCTTTTGATTTTCAATTTTCTTTTCTAATAAGTAGACTTCCATTTTTAAGATCTGTCCACCAAAGTTGTCAAGCTTTCCTTCAAGAGAACCAATGCTCTGATACCAATTATTGGAAATGGAAATGAGAAACTAAATACTGAGAGGGGGTCAAGGAATCAACACTTCAAAATTCTAACCATAAAACATCCACCACATATCTATCTCATCATATAGCATGTAAACTGAAATAGCTAACTACATCATAGAATCCATAGCATGAAGTAAATGTAACACATGATACAAGATATTTGGTTAACTAGAAACCCTGCAATGAGAAGGCAAAAATGAGGTGGGGATGAAACCCACAAATAATCACTACTACACTTGTAAAGTGTATCCAAATAAGGTTAAAATTGTTTGATCATAAACTATGATATACCCTATGAAAGGTTTTCCTTGTTAGAGGCTTACAAAGATTGTTAGGTCTCACCCTGTTAAAGGATTTCAACACCTTGCTAAAAGTGTGCCTTGTTAGAGGACTTAAACTCACAATAAAGTAAGTGCCATGTTAAATGATTTACATTTTCCTATTAAGACTACTTTGTTAAGATATTTTCACTAATTCACCTGTTAGAATATTTCAACAATGATCCTTCGATTAACACTCTACTGCTAGATAACATATCTCATCTTTACAAGTATATCCTTGATCCTTTTGAGCAAACATAACTTCTTTGTCCTTTAATTTCTCTACTTTGTTCTCTCTAACTAATTCTGCAGTTTATTTATCTACCATAACCTTCATAGTCAGCATGAATGCTCCCACTTTGCACTTAGCATTCATCCTTATTCACTTCTCTTCACACATGCAAGCCTCTCACTTCTCACATACAACATCGTTAGGGTTTTCCTTTCTTAAGAAGACTTAGGTGAATTAGGGTTGGGTAGGAATCAACAATTATGATTCATCCATTTTTTTCACTTAATACATCCTTTTTTCTTATTGGTTGCATGCACTGTATAGTGATTCTCAATATATCTTCGTATATATCTTCTAGAATTGTAAAAAAATCCTTATGTCAGACCAAAAATGGTTTACATAGGATTTTGTGCCATTACAAACAACTATGCCAAAAATTATTTACTTGGCACTTGAAATCTCTGATGCTTGGCATCCACTATGTCCTTAATGCTGTAACTCGGCTCCTGAATGACTGAACTTCCATTATTTTACTTGGTGCATGAATCACTTGGTATGTATTAACTTTCTTGACACTCGATTGACTCAACACTAATTGTCTAGTCAGCGCATACTAGTGCTTGACACTAACTAAGTATATTTTTCAGCATGTATTTCCTGACAACTTATGCTCAACTTTCTTTATACACTCAGCTCACACTATCATTTCTTTGGAGTATGATTTAAGTGTGTTTTCACTCTGATGTAGGAGCATCCTTGGGTAGTTGGGCATCCTGCATGTTGGAGAGATTTTAGTGGCTTTGAGTCGACCTATTTGGGTCATTGTTAATTGATTTTGATGTATTCAATAAGTATTGTATTCCTTTAAAGGAATTTTCTATTTAATTTCTATTGGAGGCTAACTTTTGGCTTAGTTGGGTATAAGTAGGGTTTTATTGTGAAGTCTTTATTCATTATTGATCCATCTTGGAGAAGAAGAGGTGGTAGAGGAGAAAACTTTGAGAAGAGTTAATAGCTAAGTCTTGGGAAACTAGGAGATTTCTTGGTGGGCTTGCAAGCAAAAAAATAGATCTTCCTTGGAAGTTTCTACTAGGGTTTCGATCTGGACTAGCTAGGGTTTGGGCTAGATCTCGAGGGATCTTGGAGAACTATTACTTTCTTTGTATTTGGTTGTAATAGGGAAAGCCTTAAAACCTAACACATTGCATGTAATTAATTATATCTATGAATACATTATTTCAATTTGGCTTCAAATATTGCATTGTTGTTGAGTTTCCATTATGTGGTTATTTTATGGGGGCTAGGACATCTCCTTTGGGGATTCTCCTACCTTTCACTGCATCACACTCATATGTCAAAACCAAAATGAGATCAACAACTATGATATTATGTTGACTAGAGACACATGAGGTGTTTTATCATTGATTTAGGTCCCAACCATTATGGTGCATGATGTGCACTTATGCTACATGTACAATATAGTGGAGATTAGAGACTATGAACTTAGAAATGCATACAAAAAATTGTGTGAAAATGGAGTTTTGATGGATGAGAATAAGGTCATTTTTTGTAAAGGGCTTATTTATGCCCTAACTTTCCCTAAAGTCTATAAATTTGAATGGATCAAGATCATTTTAAGTAGGGTTCATGATATGAAATTGTAGCTAGAAGGTGGGCCAAAAAAAATTAAAAAGGTAATAATTCATTGTGTGAGGGTATCCTACTGTAGATCGAGTGAAAACCTCGTGTTTCTCAAAAAGGAATGTTATTGAATAACAAACTAAGGCCAATTGGAATGACCAAGGCATGTCTATAGATGACATTGAAGATCTTGTTATAGAATTTGTAGTGTGTGTGATTGCACATAAGTTCTATTAGTCAAGTTGACCGAATAACATGCCATGCATTCTAGTGGACTTAGGGCATAAAAATGTTAAGAAAGATCACAACTATGATCTTTTTGAGCTATAACTGCAATAGTTATCAAAGAATATATGAGCAAGCACGAAATAAAAAAATGCACTACGTGAGTTTGGATCACTCCTTATGTGTATATTTTTTATATGTATGAAATTCATTTCCAACTATAGGTATTGTAGTGTGGGATAAAATATGACCAGTGACTGAGAAAATTAATACTTTATTGAAAAATTGCGAGAAAATTTTGAGACAATTTTTGACGAATATTTTGAGGAGTTCAAAGGAAAAATGTGGAACAAATTGAGAATTCTCCAGTCAGTCTTTTATCACTACTGTGATGATATTTGTTTCATGGTGGACACTAACTACACTCACACACAAGGTGTACTACCAAAGGTTGCATGGTTAAGACCTATGCAATTTGAGGTAAATGTAGATGAAATAAATAAACATGTGAGAGACTTGTTGTTTCAAGAGGTTGACAAGAATTTCAAGTCATTCCGCACATATGAGACAACAAAAAAAAATGATGCAAACTAAAGTGCCCAAGACAAATAGTTTGTGAAACAAGAAGGTTGCTAATCTTGAGAGAAAATTTGGTAAAGGACCCTTGTATATTACTGAAGGAAAGGGGGAAGATGAGTGATCTAAAGAAGAAGAAGGAGAATAATTAGAGGGAAAATAATTAGTAGTTGTTGATTCCAAGGAAATAAAATAGAATAAAGTTGTGACAATATAAAATCCTATGGTCAAGAGGGATTTGAAGAAAAATGTTACACCTCCTACCTCTACACCTCAATGAAGGATAACATGATAAGGATCTAGAGTAGCATCTCCCTCATTGCACCAAACAAGGACACACCAAAAATAACCAAGCCAATTAAGAGAAATGGTACACCAAAGAGAAAAAAAGTTATCAAAAGGACCAAGAAGGGTCAACAAAAGAAACTAAGGAAGTTAGTTGTCATTTTTTATGATGAAGGAGATGAAGGAGAGAAAATAGAGTTTGAAAATTTGAGAAAATTGCAAATGGTTCCTAGACTACCTCCTAAGAAGGTTGATTAGTTGTGTGAAAGTATAAGAAGTTCAACAATAATTTTAGGTTTTAAAGATATTGATTATGATTCTTAAGATAAAGAAAAGATTGAACAAGAAATTTAGGATATGATGGAAAATTTCAAGTACACCCCTATAGAGCTAGGAAAAGGTATACCAGAAGATTTGTATAATAAATTAGAGTAAAATAAAAATGGGCATTCTCTATAGAAAGATAAATAAGGGAGATTACTTTGGCCCAAATAATGCTAGAGTTAGGGAAGAATTGCATGTCTATTTCCCTAAAATATTTTGCAAATAAATTTGTGCCCAAGACAAGGGCCTATAAGATTTTGAACAATAAGATAAAAAAGGTTGTGCAAGAAAGCACATTAGTGTGTAACATGGCAATTGGACTGTTGATTCCTCGAGCAATAGGAGAAAAAGAGGAAGATGAGATAGAAATATTTGAGTTGGAAAATAAAGGATATTATGATGAGCCAAACTATTTGAAAGAGTACATAAGAAGAAATGAAGAGGAGATTGAACAACAACATGTTGTCACATTGAAGATATTCATGATGAATAGTAGCAAAATTTAAATGTCTTGATTATATTTTTAAAAATAATTTAGCATTAATTAGTACAACCTTAGATACTCCTATTTAATGCACCAATCTAGTATTGATACAAAATAAGGATTAACCAAGGATTGAGAGTGCACAATCCGTGAACACTAAAACTGATGATTTTCAAATAAATTCAATCACAATTGAGAAGAAGGTTCAACAAAATGTAAGTGCTAAGGAATAGGGAAAATCTCTCATTGTGATTCAGTATCCAACCCCTATGGTCACTCTTGTTATTAAAAAGGAAGAGTGAGAAGATACATATGCACGCAATACATCAGGACCTCAACTTGAGGGAACAAAAGAGGTCAAACAATAAAAGACTAAAGAGTCTCAGAAGTAGAAAGAGATAATAAAAGTTATAGTACAATTTCCAAGTATTATGCCCATGTCTACTAAAACATTGACTACTACACCTATAAAATAAGTCACATATACTTTGGAGGATAGTGCTACTATAGGATGAAAAATAGAGCAACCAAGTCCTAAAGCTACACCATTACAAATTATATTGTTGAGTGTTAGCACGCCAAGGTCTAAGAAGATGAAGAAAAAGGTTAAGTCACTTGGGAAGCCAATGACATTGGACGAGGTCATTGGTATTCCAATGTATGACCCAGACACAATCACTTTTGCACAAATGTAGATTCTACAAAAACTATTATAGAGGAGGACCAAACAAGAGGAATTATGAAGGGAGAGACAATAAAAATAGATATTTAATGAAATGAAATACATTATTGTAGATGCATTTGACATTCATACTATGAATGAGAAAAAAAATTTGATCAACTAATTTTATATTGTTGAGAATGTCAATAATGAAGACATTGAGGCTAATGATAAATTCATGAGATGGCTAGAAAAGATATCTGAACACAAAGTTTTGGAGAAAGTATCCATAGAGATAGCAATAAAATAGGTTTAAATTTCAACTCTTGTCAATAATGTAGAAGCAGTTTTGTAGAGTATTTGTTCTTTATATAAAAATCTTTGTGATGTTGAGTTCTTCACATTGGAGAATCAATAATCTATCATCTAAAAATTATTTAAGCATGGATGCAAGTTCATGACATATTCATTTCAATAGACTAATTTTTTCTCAAGGAAGGTTAGTAGAGTTATAGGATAATGATTATAAAATGAGGGCCAAATTGCTCTCCATTCGGTCCATGTTGTTACCTCATGTGGAGCTGATGCAAAAGGAAATTTTAGCCATAAAATATTTGGTCAAGAGAGATCATCATCTCTCTACATCATCTCTCTATAATAGATGATTTTTTTGATCTATTTGCTCAACTAGAAATAAAGATGAGTTTTGTAATCAGTTAGATCTAGTTGTGATCATAAATATGCAATGATTTTGTAGATTCATAAGGCATTTTTGGAAAAATATAATCTGACCCCAGTACCTCAATAGCCATAAGTGTAAAACACAAGGTGGATATATAAAGATTAGCTAAAGGGGAAAATTGAAAGGAAGAAATAAATCTACAGATCAAAAATTAGAACAAAGGGGAACTAAAATTAAAAATATGATATTGACTTATTTTTGAGAGATATGTATATATGATGTATATAGACCAAGTCAGTGTCATAGGGGGGACACTCATTTTATGGTTTTGGATGTAACAATAAGTCATTAAAAAGTGTTTTTTCTACTAATGTCAAAGGGGGAGATTATTGACCTATAAGTCATGTTTCCTAGTAGTGTTAAAGACTTGGTCATTTTCAAGGTAGGGTTGGCAAGTCATCTCTAGAATTGAGCCATCCAATAAAGGTCAAAGAATGTATAATAGACTTGTTCACATTTTAGTTTGAGTCAATCAAGTCTTCAATTTTTGAGTAGTCTAGTTTGGATTGAGTGATAGTGTATGCCGAGCACGTTAGAAGACAGTAAACACTGAGTGAAGAAGAGTTAGTTTATGCCAAGTCAGATAGTTAATAGAGATCATTTAAAATCCAAGGGAAAACACATATATCAATATGGATGGAGCATCAAGATATTCAAGTTTTGAGTAAACCAATTTTGAGATGTGTTTGTAATGTCACAAATACTTATGTAAACCATTTTTGGTGGAATTCTACACTTAATTTATGAATTGTAGAGACAACTAAGGATGTAAATAGATATTTTGTCAGAGGACATCAGTACCTATGAAGGAAGTCTAAAAAATCAAAAGAATGGAAGGACTAAATGATAAAAGGGATGAATCTAGAATGTTGATCTTGATCTAGAAGTTTCATCAATTGTTTACTTAAGGAGGACCCAAAAACTAAATTACAAGGATGTGAGCTAAGAAAAAGTGATAGTGAAGGAGGTTGTGTTTGTTAGAAGCAAATAGATTAGATAGAGAAACTTAACATAGTACTGAAGGGAAGAAAAAATATATCAAATTAATATTGGAAAGAGGATCATTAATCTACCAACAGAGTGCTAAACAAAGGATCAGGTATGTAGACATTCTAACTAGTGTATTAGGATAAATCTCTTAACAGAGTGGTCCTAACAAGCCTATTCAAATAATGTGATAGATTTCTTACTTAGTTGTAAGTTTAGATTATTTAATCAAGGTAGAATGATTAACTTTTTTAAGCTCCTAATAGGGAAGACCCCTCATAGGGTAGATCACCAAAAGTGATTAGACATTGTAGCCTTAACAAGCACACTTTATTGTAGTTGTAGTGAAGATTTGTGGGTGTCATCCACACCCCAATTTTACCTTCACCTTGGAAGGTTTATTGGTAACCAAATTTCTTGTGTTATGTGTGTAGATTTACTTTCATGTTTATGGATGTGATGCATACTTAGATCTATTACAACATAATAATTATATGTTTAGTGATCTAGCTATGAGATGGGTAAATGGTGAATGCATTTGTTTTTTGTTTGAAGAGGTAAAAAGTTTTGTAGATCTTGGTTCATGCCCCCCTCTCAGTATCTCACTTCCTAATAAGACTTCCAATAGATGTTGTGCTAAATAAGATGATATTCTTGGCTATGTGACATACACCATAAGTAGAAGGTGTTGTATATTAGATGGACCCAGTGAATGTATAGTATTTTAACAAAGAAACAAAGGATCTATTATGGTTTGTAGATTGATAAGGTGATGCCAAATGAGAATAAAAATTAGGTCTATCTTGGTCACTGATATCATTATTCAATATTAGGTTCTTGAAAAATTGAGAATTAAATGTTCAATCTATGACTCCCGTAAATAGTAGAGGTGTTTCACAAATTTTTTTGTGTTATTTTATGTAATTATAATATATTATGTATGATTTATGATATTTTAAGTGATGAAGCATGACTAATGTCTCGAGAGTGGTTTTGAGAGGATATTTCAGTTGAACATTTCTGGATTGGTGTCATGATTTAATTTAACTTTCAATTTATGTTATTTAGTTTTTGTGCAATACGAAAAAAGTATAAATTCAACATAATTGTTAAATTTGAAGGATCCAAATTTTACATGTCAAAAATTAAGATATTTTTTCTTCTGATTGAGAAGGATCTGTGGGACATTGTTAATAGATTTGTTAGAAAACCCCAAGATGTAGATGAAGCAACAAAGTGGATAGAAAATATTGTAGGGACACAAAATTGATTAGAGTTGGTCTATCAAATGCACAATTACATCATAGTGATTTGTCAAATATTTTAAAATAAAAATGGGATGCATATACCATCTTGTTTGGTTCGTAGGCTTCTAGGAAAAAATCTCATAAAGTAGAAGTTGTCAAGGTTGAAGATGAAATAAGGTGATAATATTGTTCAACATGTAAATACTTTCCATTTTCTACTTGATCAACATATTTGTTTGAACTCCAATATTGATGATGATGATGATGTCAACATAATGCTACCCTAATATTAGGCATTAAAGCTATGATCATATTATTTTCATTTTAAACAAAATGAAAAGTATCTTAGAAACTATAATTTCTTCTTTAATTAAAGAAGAATATAGAGTTCATAAGACCCATCATATTGATGAAAAATATTCTCTAGTTGTTTAGAAAATTGATAAAATTCCTCTTAGAGGGGAATTCAAATGTTTTTATTAGCAACAAAGTGGAATATCCATGATACAAATTATATTTAATGATCCAAAGATCTCATCAAGAGTGTTGAGGTGTCATTTTGCATGATGCTAAATGGTTGGGATCCTTGCAAATCCCTTTCTTGAAAAACTAATCAAAGATCAACTCAAAGGTTCAAGCTGATCTTAAAACCTTATTGTAATTGGCCCAATTGAAGATACATGTGTATGTTAATGAGGGAGCCTTTCCTGGTTCCTTCCAACCAATTCTAGATTATTTTTTTGGTTTTTTATTGTTTGAAAAAGTAACCACAAAAGAGATATATTTTTGGTATTTTCTATTGTATGATGAATGCAATTTATTGATGCAACTATATGAATTCCAATTTTAACCAAGTGTTAGAAAAGAAAATAACAAAGACAAGGTAATGAGAGATTAAAGAAAATAACTTGAAAGGGAAATTCCTAACAGACATAAACCATGGTAACAACATGTCTATTAATTAATTCATTGAAAATATCAAGTAAGAAACTAATGAAATCAGGAGTAATGCTTCCTCAACTCCACTGAAGCAATAATTGATGGGAAATCAATAAGAACTAAAATATATTTCATGTTTCATCAAATTGCAAGGGCATGAAAAGCGTGCTCATGCAAGACAAAATGCTATGAAAGACCAAATAGGTGATCCTTTCTCCAACTTGGAATGTTAGCATAATTTGTTAACATGAGACAAACACCAAAACAAAAGGATTGCACAATCATAACAACACAATAAAACCATTGGCTCCATTATTATTCATGAACATGCATTCGCAAAAATAACACACTCTGGAAAGAATAACTAGACTCAGAATTAGAGCACCAATAGCATATATTATTGCATCAAAATAAAGACCTGGAGTAAATATTACATCCATGTATTTATAAAAAATCATCTCCTCCCTTTGTATTAGGAATTTGAGCTCTTAAATGGAAAATCATGCTAAAAACTAATAAAACAAATCTAATTATATACAAACTAACTCTCTAAATGGTGCTAAGAAAGTCTTCACCCCTATTTATATTCAATAATGGGTGCATGAGCCTTTACATGACACAAAATGATAAAATAATGAGAAGATAAGAAGAATGCAACTGCAAGATGATGTAGGAGTCTCTAGAAGTTCTAAAATTGGAAGCTCAACCTTCTCTAGGAATTTATGTGAGTTGAACTACTATTAAAATGTGTTTTTGACACATGGAATACTCTAAATTAGGAACTAACTATCTATAATTTTCTTCTTAACTCAAAATTACTAGTGCACCTATGTAAAAAGTGTACCTACACACCTATGCACCTATGACCCTTAGTGATAGGTTCCAAAAATCCAAAATTCTTCTAAGTGTCAAAACTACATTTCCAACATCTAGGTTTTCTTCCCCTTTAGACCAAAATGATATATAGATATTTTCTTTAGAACTTCTCCATTATTTCTACCTCCAGGGTACCCTCTTGCAAATCCAAAGCTCCATATTTATCTTTGACTAACTACCAGTAGTTACTTAGTTTGATCTAAGTTACCGTAAAATCTTATAACTTTGTATCCAGCTCCAACAATAACTCTTCAACCTCGAATGCTTTTCTTATGTCTTCATTTGATTTAGCTTCTTTGAGTATTCCTAAGAATTTTTGGACCATTGATTGTGTCTCAATGAGCTTAGTCTTAGACTTGCCTTCAAAAATATCAAGGCAAGTGGTGTTGTATTAGTTTTCTACCTCCAAAAATTGCTCTTGTGTCTGATTCTTAAGCCTTTGGATCTCTGCATATAATCCTTCCATTATCTTATTTCCTATTGATATCTTCTCAATCTAGTCATCAAGCTTATCTAGCTCCTTTGTAAATATATACTTCCATCAACATACAATACCTTTGGCCCTTTATTGACTTCAATGCTTGTAAGTCATTTTCCTAGGTATGTACTTCATCCATTAGCCAAAAATATTGGTTCACTATAGAAACCAAGTTATCAACACTCGAATGGATGTGGTGCAATAGGTTTAAATTACCCAATATTATTTGCACACCTTTCTCCTCAAAATTGTCATGCCATTTCTGACATGCTTCCAAAAATGGGTCTAAGTATGTCGTTCCCATGCCTTTTCTCTCTAGTGCTTCCAAAAGAGTGATATCTAGATTCTCCAAGTCTATGGGGCCCACAACTTCATGCAAATAGCCTCTTAATAGATCATTTTGTTTCCTTAGTGCTATCAATTCAGACTCATCCTAGTCCATGTGCCTAAACACCTCTTTCATACCCATAGTGATCATCACTTTGGTAGTGTCTACCATGGGTCTCCCTAACATGATCTCCTTGATTTGGTAGTCCTTACGAGTCAATTTTTTGGTGTTATCATATGGAGGAGGAATGGCTATATATGTAAGTAAGTCTCGATCTTGGTTCTTCATTATGAAGCCTAGTGTTTACACTTCACATTGAGGTGATTTAGGCCTCTTGACTTCTTTTACCAACTCTTTCATTCCCTCCTTGGTGATTAGGTCCAATTACCTTTTTAGGTGAAACATGACTCCCCTCTTCATCCATGTTGGTTTTTTGCCCATAGGAGACATGTATTTGACTAAAGTGGTCATTGTTACCGCAAGCTCCTTTCCCTTATCAGTTCCCTCTAGAGTCTTCTCTCATCGAGAAAGATCTTCAATTTTAGTACCTACATCTATTTTGACTAAGGTCCTAGACTCTATATCCTAAGGCATTTTTTGAGGCTCTTCTTGTATAACTCTTCCTTAGATACTTCATCAACATGTACTGTTTGGGGCTCCTCTTCCTTGGTCACTTGTTCTTCTTCTTGTTGGGTATGTGGAGGAAGTGGAATCACTAAACCTTTATCAAAAATGGCCTAATCTTGAGATGATGGTGGCAAAATTCCTAGAGGTCATTGAGGTAGAGGTGTAAATTGATTCCAATTCTCTCCTAAGGGTTGATTCATGGGAGAATTTCTTATTTTCTCACCCACCATCTTACCGCCCATTGGCATGAAGTCAAATTCCAAGAGGTTGAAAACATCCATTTCTTGACCCTCCATATCTGCTATCCAATTTTGTTTCTCATCTTTAGATGTTTATACCTAGATAGGCTCAGTTGGAGTAGATGGAAGTTTTACTGTGAAGCCTCTTCTCCTCTCTTCCTGTGTAGCCCTAGCCAAGTAGGTTCTTTGGATTAAGGGGAAAAATTCAATTTTTTCCCCTTATTCTTCATCCTCTACTTCCAAGATGGTTTGAAGCACTTGTGGTGATGAAGTGTTTTTCTTCTCTAATCTCCTTCTCCTTATTCCAACCATAGTTTATTCAACTCTTTCCTTTTTGGGATTCAAGGGAGAGGCTTCTTCCTTTTGTGTGGCCATTGGTGCTACACTTTATTAGGGTATACTTTAAGAAACCCCCACTTTAGGAAAGGTGTAAAAACTTGGTGAAAGGTGTAAAACATCTAGGCAAATTGTGTTATTTTAAAACCACAAAAAATATACACATTGGAAAACAAAAAATAATTAACATAGTAAAATATTAATTTTGGGGTGAATAGTTTGATTTTATTAGATGAAAAATATATACACTAGTGAATAATAATAATTTCAAAATTAAACATAAAATTTGTGGGTGAATTAATTCATTATGCTACTGCTAGACATAAAATATATACATTACAATTATATGGTTAAATTTTATAATAATATTTCTCATCTTAGCAATTCGTAATTATATTTCTCATCTTAGAGTTATTATTGCTCTCATAAGGCATAAGTTAATCTTTACTAAGAGGATTTAGGAACATAGCATTTATTTTAGCATCTAGATTCAAGAATACCATATAGTCTAAATTTTAAATGTAAATTCAATATCAGTTGTTTTCATCAGGTTATTTGACATGTATCAATTTAAATCGAAACGCTAGTGAAAGCCTAAAAGATGCAAACTCCATGCTACACCTAAATTGCCAATAATTTATGAGCTTTTCAATTCAAAGTTTGAAGTAAACATCAACTATACTTGATTAACAATTTAGTCCAAGTTTGTTACTAACTTGATCTTAATGAAGTTATGAGTTCTACCAAAATCAATTAGCTTTTCCACCCTTTGTTTCTTTATAACCTCCATGACCTAATGATCCATAAATAGGTTGGATGTTCCATGCTTTGTATCATAAGTAGGGACAATTACTATTCCAATAAACTCTTGACCATCATACTTGTTGTTCGAAGTAAAATACGTTGGAGAAGACTCCTTACTCCTTAAAGCTCCAATTTATGATTTGTGAGCCTATCGATTTTGTTAAAGACCATGGGTAGATATATTTTCTCTAGGTACATAACACAATGTGAAAGTAAAAAAGATAAGAAAAGGCTATAAAAAATCCATTTCTCATATTACTTGATAAGAAACTAATAATTCATGTAATATATAGCAATATTATAAAACCTTTAACTCCCAAAATACCTTGGTTTTATAAAATATAATAGACATATATATATATCTACTGTATTAATTGCGTGAATGCAGAAGATGAAAGGTAGAAATTATCAATCTCTTTCATGAACTGAAAGGCAACTTTCTTGGACTTCTTTGGAGGAGGAACATCTAGTGTAAGTGGATTGTATTGGGCTCTCCAAAAAACAATGCAGTCATCAGCTTGTAGAGGAGTGAAAGAAAAGGTTACTATATATGGATCATACATCTTCTTCAACTCTCCATCCACCACCTTGTAGGTTATCTCATATGTGCCATTCTCATCCTCTTTTGCCTTCTCTATTTTCTCCTTTGATTGGCTCACATAGTTGTTCACAACTACAATTCAATCATCAACATAATCTCACCATATGAGCCTATATATTTATAAATAAGAATACCCACACATTCACATAATAAAAGACTTCAAAAATTTACTAAAATCATAGATAGACTTAAAAGAGTTTTATATATATCATATTATATTTTTAACAATCACGATCTCTCATTTTCTATTGGGATGCTCTACCATTGTACTATCAACTCTCTTAATGGTTGGCCCATCTTTGAATCAGCCAAGACTCATTTTTCAACCTCCCTTATCTCCTCTTATCAAATAAATATATATATTAGTTCACAAAATAATACATATAGTTTATTAAAAACAAAAATTTGATTACTTGGACTTAATTTGAGCAACCTTATGCTACCTAGTGTGCCATAACCTTCTGTTGGATAATGTTTTCCTTGATGTCACACAAATGTCATATCAATCATTAGTCTGAAGTTCACCGAGCTTAGAGAGTCTGCAATGCAATCTATAGTGCCAACCAAGCTCACTCGGTCATTGAAGGAAATGTGGAAGACAATGTTAACCGAGCTAACTCGGTCAACAAAGGAAAGGTGAAAGACAGTGTTCACCAAGCTCACTCGATCAACAAAGGAAATGTGGAAGTCAGTGTTAACTAAGCTTCCCTCGATCTCCAAAGGGTAGTTTCCACCAAGCTCACTCGGTCATCAAAGGAATCATGGAGAAGTCAGTGTTAACCAAGCTTCACTCGGTCTCCAAAGGATAGTTTCAACAGAGCTCAGTCAATTATCTCAAGAAAATTAGTACTTACCGAGTTCTCCTAGCGATTGAAGGATTGTCACGAAGTTCACTGTATTAATCTAGCTTAGTCGGTTAACAGAGGAATTATTTTCTAAACAAAGTTTACCGTGCAGGGTCGGCTAGTATAGGGATTTGCTAATTAATTACTTCTAGCCGACTGCTGTAATTGTTTGTTTAGTCAGTAATTCGAGCCGACTAAGATAATCTGAAAGGTATATATGGTCATTCAAGTTATGAATTAAAAGGTGTGTGATTTTGAAAAAGAAGTTATGAATGCGAATTATAGTATGAAGTGAAAAGGCAAATGTTGAGAAAAGTTTGATGAAGGATTAGATGTGTTGAAGGAGCTGTAAAGTTGCATTTGATTAGTAAGGATCCAGTCAAGCATAACAGCGATCTGTAATCAGCAAAGATAAGTTGTACATTATATCAGGTCACTTCATTGTTTCTTTCTAACCATTGTAAGAGTGAATTCAAAATCTCTTAACAGAGTTGGTTTAACAGCCATTCAATAAATCCTCTAACAAGGTGACAATTTAGTTGAATTGTTCTAAATACCTCTAGCAAGGCCACTCCTAACAGGGTGATTAAATCCTTTAATAGGGTCACACCTAACAGTGTGTTTTTGTAACCTTTAACAGGGTTGGCTCCTAACAAGGCTCACTTCAGAGAGTGAAAAATAGTATCTAGTTACATTGGTGGTTTTTCCCATATTGGATTTCCATGTTAAAACTAGTGTCTCTTGTGTTCTTATTTTCTGAATTGCTTTGTGTATGATAACATATCAGTTCTTAATATTTATCATTTACTGCATTATCAAGTTTCAGCATTTTATATTAATCAGATCAAGGGTATATTCAGACATCTTAGGGACTGTGGAAAGTTATAGAGTAACTGATTCACCCCCTCCCCCTCTCAGTTACTCTATTCTCATTTCCAACAATTGATATCAGAGCTTTTGGTGCTTGCAAAAAAAGACTCACAACAATATGATGATAGACATAGCATCCGCTCTCAGTTATGAAGAATTTGATGACATTAAGGACTACAAAACTAACTTTGAGATGTGGAACAAGCTAAAAGAGATCTATGGAGGAAATGATAATGTGAGAAGAGAAAAAGCAGAAAGTCTAAGAGGACAATTTGATTAAATGAGGATGAGAGAGGATGAAAACATTGCAAAGTATGTTGAAAGAGTTAAAGCATGTGTGAGTGCAATTAGAGCATCTCGAGGTGATATCAAAGGAGAAACAGTCATAAGAAAAGTTCTCAGAACCTTGCTTCCCATTTATGCAATCAAAGTTTTTGCAATTCAAGAAAGAAGGTGTGAAGCAAATCATCAGATAAATCTTGAGGCCATAGTTGGAAGACTAACTACATTTGATCTAGATAACTTTGACAACTATGTTCCAGCCTCCAAGAACATTGAATCGGCATTTCAAGTGAAGCTCTCACTCAAGAAGAAAAACAAAAAGGAGAAGGAATCTCAGTCAGAAAGTGAAAATGAATCAAGCCAAAGTTCAGACAGTGACCTTGAAGTAATTGAAGCTCTACTAGCAAAGAAATATTCTAGAGGCAGAGGAAAATACAAAGGTAAAATTCCTCTAATCTATTTTTCTTGTGAAGAAATTGGTCATATTGCAGCAAGGTGTCCAAACAAGCAAAACAATGATGAAAAGAAAGATTACAAATGGAATGGCAAGAAAGACTTCAAATCATCCAAGAACAAAGGTAAGAAATCATGCTTCATGGCTGAAAATTCTAAAGATTCTAATAATAGTGAGGATGAAATTGTTTATATTGTCGTTAAAGATGATTTTGACAGTGATGAAGAAGATAAAATGGCACTTGTTTCTCATATAAGTAAGAATGATAGATGGATAATAGATGGTGGTTGCTCACATCATATGACTGGTGATAAAAATAAGTTTGATCAGTTTGAAGACTATGATGGTGGCAGTGTAAGGTTTGATAATAATGAACCTTGTTTCATAAAAGGAAGAGGAAGAATCTGTCTAACCAAAGAACTTGTATGTAATAATGCCTATTGGGTTGAAGGTCTTAAACATAATTTGCTAAGTGTGGCACAGTTACTCAATACTAGATTCAAGGTGGAATTCATGCATGGAAAGGCAAGACTATTGAATGAGCAAGGAAAGGTGATAGGATCTGGCACCCAAACTAGAGGCAACTTGTTCTATCTAGAACTTGGTGAATGCTCATGTTTTATTGCTCAAATTGAAGAAAGTTGGTTATGGCATAAAAGGTTGTGTCATGTCAATTTTGATAATCTGGTAAAAATAAGAAAATTCAAGAAAGTAAGAGGCATTCCTAACATTAAGAAACCTGAGGTTGGTCTATGCAAGAATTGTCATATTGGTAAAATGGGAAAGACTAGTTTTAAAAGCAAGAACTATCTGTCTGAAGATATATTAGAAATTGTGCATACTGATTTATGTGGACCCATTGGAATATAAAGCTATACTGGAGAAAAGTTTTTCATTCTTTTTGTTGATGACTACTCAAGAATGATGACTGTCATGTATCTAAGGAATAAATCAGAAGCATTTGAGAAATTCAAATGGTATTTGGCAAGAGTAGAAAAAGAAACAAGAAAAAGACTAAAATGCTTAAAGTCAGATAGAGGTGGTGAATTCATCTCACATGAATTCAACAACTTCTGCATTGAAAAAGGTATTAAAAGACAGGTCTCAGCACCAGGAACTCTTAAACAAAATGGAATAGCTAAAAGAAGAAATAGATCCATCATGGATTGTGCAAGAACCCTGATGATAGAAAAGAACATTGCTATCAAATACTGGAAGGAAGCCATCAGCACTGCAGTTCATACCTTAAACCAAGTATAGTTGAAGAAGGACTCATTGAAAACTCCCTATGAATTATGGTATGGCTACAAACCCAATGTAAGTTATCTGAAAATATTTGGAAGCAAATGTTATATTTTAAAAAAATGTAGGAAAGGAAAATTCGATGTAAAAGGTGATGAAGAAATATTTTTAGGATATTCTTGCAAAAGAAAAGCATATAGATGTTTAAATCTATCCACTCAAAAAGTCATAGAAAGTGCACATGTGAAAGTTGATGAGTTTTGCAGACAAATCTAAAGAAGAAAGCAAAAAGGTACTTGAAGATTACAGAAGATTTTTTTACATTGAACCAGATACTATACCAAGCATACCATTCACTCAAGAATCCTCAACTCCCGAGTCATCAGTAACTGAGTTGCAAAAAGTTCAAACCATGCCACAGCAACATTTAGACATTATCGAGCAAGTGTCTACCGAGTCTGAAGCTCTTGAGCCAATTCTTATTGAGCTAGAACAACCAGAACATGAAATTGAAGCACAAGGAGATAGCAATGAAACTCATTCAATAGGAAAAGAACCTGTATTAGCTAAATATGTCAGAAGACATCATGCACTAGATCAGATCATTAGAGACAAGTCTGAAGGAACTTTGACAAGAAGCAAGCTGAAAAATACTTGTTTACTTGCTAATTTTGAACCTAGAAGCATTAAAGATGCATTGGCAAATGATAGTTGGATTGAGGCAATGAATGAGGAAATAGAACAGATAGAGAAGAACAAGATATGGACTCTTGTACCTAGGCCTAAAAATAAGAATGTAATTGCAACCAAGTGGGTATTTAGAAAAAAGTTGAATGAAGATGGTAAGGTATCCAGAAACAAAGTCAGATTGGTATGCAAAGGATACTATCAAGAAGAAGGCATAGATTATGGAGAAACCTTTGCTCCTGTTGCAAGATCGGAAGGAGTCAGAACCTTACTTGCATATGCTACTCACAAAGGATTCAAATTTTATCAGATGGATGTCAAGTCAACATTTCTCAATGGAATACTGGATGAAGAGGTTTACATTGAACAACCTGAAGGTTTTGTTGATCCAGATAAAAAGAACATGGTCTGCAAATTACACAAGGCACTGTATGGTATGAAACAAGCCCCTAGAGCATGGTATGAAAGATTGCATAACTATCTTATTTAGATTGTTTTTCAAAGAACTAATGATAATAGTAGCTTGTATATAAAGGAAGGACCAGATAATAAGATTGTCTTGGCAAAAATATTTGTAGATGATACTGTTTTCACAGGGCATGATGATCTTTGCAAAGAATTTTCAGAACAAATGAACAAGGAATTTGAAATGTCTACATTTGGTGAAATAAAATTATTTGTTGGTCTTCAAATTCAACAAAATAAGAATGGCATCTACATCACTCAATCAAAATACATCAAGGAGATATTGAAAAAGTTTGGTATGAAGGACTATAAACCTGTTGGAACTCCTATGTGTACTGGATTGAAACTTACCAAAGATGATGAATCCAAAGAGGTAGATCAAACATTGTATAGATCTATGATTGGAAAGTTGCAATACGTAGTTCATACTAGGCCAGATATTGCCCTTGCAGTTGGTATTGTTGCAAGATTTTCAGAAAATACAAGAGAAACTCACCTGATGGCAATCAAAAGAATAATGAGATATTTGAAAGGAACTAAAGATTATGGCTTATTGTAAAAATTTGGAGGTAATTTGGATTTGAAAGTGTTTGCTGATGCTGATTGGGCAGGAAACCTTGATGATAGAAAAAACACAAGTGGAGGAGCATTCTTTCTTGGAAAAAGATTGGTTTCTTGGACAAGAAAAAAGTAGAATTGTGCATCCCAATCTATAGCAGAGGCAGAGTATGTTGCTGCAGCAGTAAACTGTTCAAATATTGTTTGGTTTAAGCAGTTATTGCAAGGAATTAAGATGGAAATCAAAGAACCAGTTGTCATGTTCTGTGACAATACTAGTGCAATCAACATATCTAAGAATCTAGTGATGCATTCCAAGACCAAACATATTACAATAAAATATCATTTTGTAAGAGAATTGGTGCAAGACAAGGAGATCAGATTGGAATATGTCCATCCAAAGGAACAAATTGCTGACATATTCACAAAGCCTTTACCTAAGGATGCATTCTTGTATCTCAGAGGTAATTTAGGGGTCATTCCCCTATCTGAAGTCCACTAAAAATTAGTTCTAGTGATGCATCAACGCATACAAGATTGAAGACCTATTTGTTGGTACAGTTTAATCAGAAATCATTGCATATGAATCAGTACTAAAGGTACATTACAATTCACTTAACTTCTGTTATCTTTGGCATGTGTTGTCAAAGAGGGAGAGATTTACTGTCATATCCTTATGAAATTTGTGAGATTTGAAAAGTTTTCCATGAAGTCCCTTAACAAAGGGAGATTATTGAAGGAGGGAGAAGTCTATTATCTTGTTGGACTTGTTTTCAAAATTTCATTCTGTTATGAAATGTTGTGTTGCCATCAATGCCAAAGAGGGAGATTGTTGGATAATGTTGTCCTTGATGTCACACAAATGTCATATCAGTCATTAGTCTCAAGTTCATCAAGCTCAGATAGTCTGCAATGCAATCTACAGTTCCAACCGAGCTCACTCGGTCATCAAAAGAAATGTGGAAGACAGTGTTAACCGAGCTAATTCGGTCAATAAAGAAAAGGTGAAAGACAGTGTTCACCAAGCTCACTCGATCAACAAAGGAAATGTGGAAGTCAGTGTTAACCGAGCTTCACTCATTCTCCAAAGGGTAGTTTCCACCAAGCTCACTCGAGCATCAAAGGAATCATGGAGAAGTTAGTGTTAACTGAGCTTCACTTGGTCTCCAAAGGATAGTTTCCACCGAGCTCACTCGGTTATCTTAGGAAAATCAGTACTTACCGAGTTCTCCCGGTGATTGAAAGATTGTCATGAAGTTCATTGTATTAACCAAGCTCAGTCAGTTAACACAGGAATTATTTTCTGAACAAAGTTTACCGTGCAGGGTTAGCCAGTATAGGCATTTGCTAATTAATTACTTCTAGCCGACTGTTGTAATTATTTGTTTAGTCAGTAATTCAAGCCAACTAAGATAATCTGAAAGGTATATATGGTCATTCAAGTTATGAATTAAAAGGTGTGTGATTGTGAGAAAGAAGTTATGAATGTGAATTATAGTATGAAATGAAAAGGTGAATGTTGAGCAAAGTTTGATGAAGGATCAGATGTGTTGAAGGAGCTGTAAAGTTGCATTTGATTAGTAAGGATCTAGTCAAGCATAACACCGATCTATAATCAGCAAAGAGAAGTTGTACATTATATCAGGTCACTTCATTGTTGCTTTCTAACCATTGTAACAATGAATTCAAAATCTCTTAATAGAGTTGGTTTAACAGCCATTCAATAAATCCTCTAACAAGGTGATAGTTCAGTTGAATTGTTCTAAAGACCTCTAGTAAGGCCACTCCTAACAGGGTGATTAAATCTTTTAATAGGGTCACACCTAACAGTTTGTTTTTGTAACCTTTAATAGGGTTGGCTCCTAACAGGGCTCACTTCAGAAGAGTGAAAAATAGTATCTAGTTACATTGGTGGTTTTTCCCATATTGGGTTTCCATGTTAAAACTAGTGTCTCTTGTGTTCTTATTTGTTGAATTTCTTTGTGCATGATAACATATCAGTTCTTAATATTTATCATTTACTGCATTATCAAGTTTCAGCATTTTATATTAATCAGATCAAGGGTATATTCAAACATCTTAGGGACTGTGGAAAGTTATGGAGTAATTGATTCACCCCCTCCCCCTCTCAGTTACTCTATTCTCATTTCCAACACCTTCAATATATTGGGCATCAGCCAGAAGATCAAGATTGACGTTTCTATTTAGCTCATTGTTTCCATAAATTTCCCAAGCCTCACTTGCAAGAATATTGAGCTTCACTTACCCAATAAGAAATCCCATGCTTCCCTTTTGTCTTTAAAGAAGAGAAATACTGCTATGGTAATAACAATATTTATGATGATGATTAAACAATGGTACATGTAGTTTTGTAGGAAACATTAGAGGTGTGCTAAAAATAAATTTTTGCAAATGATGGTTATACCACTGTCTTCTCGATGTGTTAGAAAGTTTATTGGATGGACTAGGCATAGCTATTAGGTATTAACATATAAAATGGCAGGATTCATATCCACATTGGTAAAGATAGGGTTTGGAATCTCTACTTTTCGAAGATGTGAAATAGCAATGCATTATTGTCATGATTTATTACCATACTTGATTATCTATATAAATACTTCTCTTTAAGCTAGCCAAAAACATATGTTTTGTTTATCAATCACTTTCTAAGAATATATTGCCAATCTTTCTTCTGCAAGCTTTACTATTATTAATAGGTATCTACAATCTAAAGGAGTTACAAGAAGTATTGAGGGGTAGGTCCATTGGATTGAGGTGATTATAATGATGAGATGGAGCTCAAGTCATGCATAGAGACATAAGTGTGGATGAAGATGAAGTATCACCAATAGGCATGGTAATAAGGTCTTCTGTTCTTTGAGTAAGGAAAGCCATTTGCACCAAAGTACCGCTATTTTTTTATCTAAGGGTTGAATTGGAGGGCAACACATAGTAATACTCATTGATGGGGAAGAAAACAATAATCTCACCAATTTGGGGGTGGTATTCTAGTTTAGGTTGAAAGCTATAGAGTTTTCAAGGTTTTAAGTTGTAGTGGAAAATGGTTACTCATTGCCATGTAAGTAGGTCATTCATCAACTACACATGACATTAGATGGGTATGCTAAAACCCATGAGTAATGCAAGTGATTCCAAAGTTTATAGTTGAAAATTTTGTTATACTTCTTCACAATCACTTCATGTGCAAGGGCATTAATGGAAAGTCATGTGCTTTTGGGTCATGTTCATGTGCTGAAATCAAATTTCTAAAGAAGAAATTGGGATTCAAAAAATATTGAGGCTTATGGACTTTCCTTGAGGTAGATCTATGAATCTTTTTCAGCTTTGGAGGCATAGGGTGCTTTTTCTCAAACATAAAACCCATTAAGGCAAAGCTATTAATAAGAATTCCAATGGGAATTAGAAGAAAGGGGCATCCAAAGGATAATCAAGGAACTAATGATGATGCAAATAAGATAGTTTGTCATGGTGGTGACACCAAGGGTGGTCACAAAGGAAAGTAGGGCATGAAGGGATGCTACTATAATTGTGGCAAGTTAAACTAAGGATACTTGTACACTCAACATTACTAATGAGAGAGCATTGGTAAAGAACAATCTAAGCATTTCATTCAGAAGGGCTGAAGGCCAATTAATTGATGGCTCTAGACAACAATTGCCTATCTATTTTTCATGTAATCTACCATAGAAAGCATTAACACTAAGAAAAACCTTTCAATAACTAAAGCTTCTATAGCTCTAGAAAAGCATGACTTCTGAAACTCCTAAAGTCTCAAAAAATCTTTTCTAATAGAACTATTACGGTTCCAATACCAACTTGGTTTGAGGAAGTCCTATAGACTAACAATTTAAAAAAGGCTATTTGATACATTTTTCTAGCAATATAATAGTAGTGAAGGTAACAAAAGTAGTATGACAACAATAAATATATCATAATTCAGATTCATAGTGAATGATATTGTTGTGTGCCATTTAATATGAACAACTAGAATTTAGATTTATAATTTCACTATTCAAAAAAGTCTCAAATTTAAAAATTATTGATATGGTATTAGAGTCTATTATTATTGTCAATTGCAAAAGAATTTAAATGTGCATTGGTGATAGTCCAGTACAATGTGCTATTATGAGAAGTGCAAACAATAAAAACCATGAGATTACATTTCTAGTGATAGTCTAGTGTATTGTGGTTAAAGTGCAGTCCTAAGGAGACTATATTTCTAAATCCCAACACTCAAGTTCTACCATCTAAGATTTGGATCAAAATTTCAATTAAATTAATTTAGAATATAACATGAAATAATGGAAAATCTTACTAGGAAATTGACCTCTTGGTTTTGTATTGGCTCATATTCTGAATGAGAGTCCTAAGAATTAAATGTGGATACTTGTAGGTCATTCCAAATTATTGAAGGTTTACAATTTATAGAACTCGAAAAAATGATTAGGTGATCATTTTGAGAAATGGTGTCTTCAATGATAGAATAATATTTGAAAGGCATAAGAGTTGTAAAACCATTTCACAAATTTTTTTCCATTCAGTGTGGATACCGTACTCAAGATGGATGAGAAAATTTCTCATTTTGTGACTATGGAGTAGATTGCTTAAGATGATGAGGCTATAAATGTGGAAATAGGTAGGTTCATGTGGTTTGGTTCAGCTTTAGGTTATCCTCACTGAAGACTCTAGTATGTGATATTCTTATTGAATACATCCAAAGTGACAAACTAAGGCTTACGTTTACTTTCCAAACTAACAAGCATTCTAGAATCCACATAGAGGGAACTCCAAGCTCCCAACCTATATGCATTTGATCTATTGAAGCAATTTAATGTCAATAAGTGCAAATCATAAGCTACCATAAGCTACTGCTTAAAGCTCCAATTTATGATTTGTTTAAGAAATTAAGTGTGATGTATTAAGAATACTAGCTAAAAACTATATTCAATGAACACTAAAGGAATGAGAAATATTTACAATACAAATGTAGGGATTTTACCCCAAAATATCTAAGGAACCTACAAGAGATATTTATTTATGGAGGATAAGAAAGGATGTATGATAAGATTTAGGGTCAGGAACCAAAATAAATGGATGGTGTATTATCTTGCTTTCATTAGGGTATTTAATTGTAATTTTTCACAAAAGAGAATATAAGGGCTTGCTACCAAAATTATTCATGTCCTCGTTCCTTGTTAATAAATTAAATTAAAACTATCAACTTCAAAACCACTTTGATCTAAAAGAAACTACAATCCAAGACCTAACCCCACTTGTTGTTGCTTGAGAGAAGGGCTTTGAGAATTTTGAAGTAAAGGCCCTTGATGTTGATGTTGTTGCTTTAATAACTACAACTATGCCTGCATATTCTACCCCAAAAAAAATACCATTTTAGATAGAGTTTGTAAATTATTTTCCATCTTTGTAAAAGCATTCACTCATTAAGAATTTCAAACTTGTGACATAATTCCCTTATTTCTTTTTTGAGATTTTCATTTTTCTAAAGATCTACTAATATGAGAGTTGTCATTATGTTATGCTATTAAGTTGTTCCAAAAAAAATAACATTAAGTCAACAATAGAGTAACAAAAATCTTAAACTCTATTTTTCTAAATTATGATTGTAACATGACTGAATATGGAAGAACTGAAGTAGAGTATAGCTATAAATGTACCTTATAACTAAACAATAAATCACTTTATTGAGTCAATCTCAAATGTGGTGCTTTTATATCCCATATGGACTCTAGATCCTGAAATTGACTAGTACTAATAGGTTCCTCTTCATTCTAAGTCAGGTATTCAAAATCCATAAAATCATTATTTTCATTCTAGCTTTGAAACCTAAATTCATCATTTATGTCAGAATCAATAGTAGCACCACCATCTTTTGAAGTGTTGCAAAGGCCTCATCTTTCACACATGGAATTCCAAATGGCCAATGACCTATCATAAGGAAAATCTCTAACATTGTATTAAGTTACAAACAATCTCAAGAAAGTTTCCAAATTTTTGTCTCGTTTGTTTCTGACCTTTAATTTCAAAAATCCCAATGTACTGGAAACTCTCTCATCTTCTATCGACCCTAATATCATTGTTTAACATAAATCAGCAAGTTTGAAATATTTTGATATTGAAGTACGCAATACTTCACTCTGACTTATCCTTTTCTAGAGCCTTTTTATTGCACCAGGATCAAATGGATTCTCAAAGTTTTCATCTGGTGTTTCATATACAATGCAAAATGTTTACATTGTTTTTTAGGATTATTTGTATCTAAGATTCCTTGTATTGGTTGTCCATTGCAATCTGTATGCTTTGAAAAATTCATCAAGTTTATTATAAAACAACTTTGCACCAGTAGGATTATCTCCAAAGTGTTTCAAAAATTGAGGAAACACACAACTCATGGCTTCAAGAATTTCTTCTCAAGGAAATCTTTCATGAATCTCATATGAAAGTAAGAATAAATTTGACAACTGAGTGTCAATAGACTTAACCAAGATCAAGAATAGGTGCCGAGTGCAATAGATGCCAAGTAATCTTCAGGTGCCGAGTAAAGTGTAGGTGCCAAGTAAAGTGTAAATGCCGAGTAAAGTGTAGGTGCCGAGTAAAGTGTAAATGCCGAGTGAAGATCAGGTGCCAAGTAAAGTTTAGATGCCGAGTAACACAGTTTTGTGTAAGTGCCGAGTAACTCAGTAGAACAGCATGTGCCGAGCAACAGAAATATTTCAGGAGTCGACTAATCTAGAATATCAGCATAAGAGTTTGGAATCGCACAAACTATGATGAAAACAATCTTTACAGCCGACATAAGGAAATCTCGAAGGATTTAATGATCAGATCGAATCTTTTATATTTCCTATGTAATTTGCATGCAGCCAGTAAGAAAAATGATAAAAGCATGCAACCAATCAGCAAAAGATAAGTATTAAGCGAAAATGAAGATTGAATATGGATCGTAGATCTAGACCTAACCCTAATTCCTCGAATGTCTTTATAAGGAAGGTGATATCTCATAGAGAAGACATGATAGAGAAGGAGATGATGAAGATGATGATATAGAGGAGAAGATATAGAGTGGTTGATATACTATTTTCAGAAGCGAAAGATATCAGATCACAAAGGATCAAGATCAGACGAAGCAGAACAAAGCTAGCATTCAGCAATCAAGGATTGTAAACTATCAGGTTCATTTTACCTAATACTTTCTAGCCATTGTATTAGCATGGAAATCCTATGGTGATAGGTTAGCTTAACAGCTATTTCATTGATCCTAGAGATAGGTGATTAAATCCTTTAACAGGGTGACACTTCATGTTAAGTGTTTGTAAATCCTCTAACCAGGTCACTATTGACACAGTGTAAAGCCTTTAACAGGGCAAACAATCAGAAGTGGTTAAACAATATTGCTGCAGTAATTTTTGTGGGTATCATCCCCACCCCAGTTTTACCTTCTTATTCCTCGAGGGTTTCTGGGTTACCAATTTCAAGTCTTATGTGTTATTGATGAATGTGTTAGTTTCATGTTTACTTAATGTATTTACATGCATGCAATTTATTTCCACATAAAAGTTTTATAGGACAAATTTTAGTACTTCTGATTCACCCCCCCCCCCCGTCTCATACGTACTCTTTCCACATTTGAATATTCCAACAATTAGTATCAGAGCATTACCAGGTTCTCATAAGGAAAAGTTTAACAGCTTGGAGGAAAAGATCTAGAGGTGGAAGCTTTCAAACTTGGAAAGATCATTGAAAATCAGGTGATAGATGTGCAACTTGCTCTGCATAGCTTGGAGGAATTTAGAATCAATTTGAGAAACTCATTAAAAACAAAGGAAAGATCTAGCCATAGCTGAGAATGATATACACTACAAGGAAATTGATACCACCAACATATTTTCCAATGGAGATACCAAAGAGTTTGATGCAACAATAGCAAAACTGATGGAGAAAAACAAAATTCAAGCATAAGAGATTAGATATCTCAACATGGAACATGAATCACAGGCCATAATGATATGTGAAATTATAGAAAAAAAGAAAAGAGCAGTTGATGATAAGGTCATGATGGAAAATGACAAAAGGAATCTTGCAAACAAACTTGAAGAAAAATGTACTGAACTGACAAGGATCTCAAACATGCAAATAGATACACTTGCTCAAATGATGAACCTTCATCATGAACTCAATGTGAAGGACATTGAGATCTCTACTCTGAAGATGTAGAATGAACAAATGCAAAATGAATTCAACAGAGAAAAAGAGGTAGCAAAAAATCTCAACAAGTCAAGTGAAGCCATCAAGTATTTTGAACAGTTGCTGAAAAATCCAAGATCTACCCATGATACATCAGGACTTGGTTACAATAGCACTGAAGTTGGAGAAACATCAAAAAGTGCTGAACAAAGAAGTGACAAAGGTAAGAATACTAAACCCACTTGTCATTATTGTAATAAGAAGGGACATACTGCTAATGTGTGCAGGAGCAGAAGATTCAATCAACCAAACACACCCAAGAGTAAGAGTTTCTGTCACAAGTGCAACATGCAAGGACATATGACACAAGATTGCAAATCCAATTTCACAAGGACTCAAAGATTTGATGGAAATTGTTATAATTGCAATAAGTATGGACATAAGGCATTTGAATGCAGATCAAAACCTATGTGGACATCAAATCAACTAGCAAAAATAGAAGGAAAAGAAAGGCATCATCATTGGGATTATAATACCAGGTACAGTTGTCATTATTGTCAAGAATATGGACATACACCACAGAACTGCATAAGAACACATTTCAGAGGGAACTACAAAAGATGGTTGAACCTGTAGACACCTAAAAATCCTTTAGAAAATAAAGTATTTTTATTTTCTGAAAAATTCCCGATGACATCATCATTTATTAATTAATTAATTATTTAATTAATTAATTAATTAATTTTTATGCCATTAAATCCTTTTATCTTAATTAAAAATATTTAATTAAGGAATCCCTCCCAAAAATGTTTAAATCTTATTTAAACATTATTTCCTTATTTATTAATTATTTAATTAATAAATTGACCAAAAATCCTAAAATAAATTAAAAATTTATTTTTTACCCAAAAGTTGGCCAATTTCCTTATGACCAATAACCTCTTCCAAAATCTTCTAATCCTTCTTTAATTTTGATTAAAGGCTAATCCCATCATTTCCTACCCCTAATCCCAACTCAAAATATTTAATTAAAATTAAATATTAATCCTCATGTTTATTAAAAAAGTTTTAATAAATATCTCCTCAACCCAAACCCTTGAAATAAATAAAACTTTATTTATTTCCTAAAAATCTAATTTATCCTCATCCTAAGAAGTTCTAGACTCTTCTAGAAAGTCTTCATCCTCATCCTAGGAAATTCTAGACTATTCTAGAAAGTTTTTATCCTCCTCCAAAATCTAGACTCTTCTAGAAGATGTCTTTAAACCTAATCCTAATCCCCTCCTAACCTTGTCACATTCCCTAAACATGGGTTAAGACTTACTAACCCAAGCCAAAGTTAACAAATATCTCCTCCTTCACCCACCCTCATTAAATGCCATCCACTTGCCTATCCCTAAGCTAATCCTAAACCATCCTAATCCATCCTCTAATCATTTTCACAAGCCTAAGCAAGCTTAAAACCTTCCTAATCAAGTCCAAGTCGAATTTGCTCTCATCACCCTCAAAATATCTCAACCATAAAACTTTATGAAGTCCACTAGGTCATAAATGACTCTTACAAGCCCTTTTATTGCTCTTACAAGTCATTATGAGGGTCTTTATGAAGATTTTATCTCTTGAGCCTCCTTTGTTGACTCATCCTTGCCCTTTCTTCCATCCTCTCACCATGTGACATGTGTCACTCCTTGATTGGCTATAAGGAAGCACAATCCATGTGCTCTCCTCTCATGCAATCTGAGCCTTCCATAAGCTTTTTCCCATCCTTGCATCTTAGCCCTCAATCCCTCAAGCCTCTTGCCTATAAATTGGATCCTTCCCCTTTGCAAAATAACACAATCCATGAAGTAAAGTTATAATGCTATTTTGAGAGCCAAATCCATACTAAAGCCATCTATCCACACCAAAAATCCACAATCATCCATTGAAGCCTTTGGAAGCATATTGAGCATACATCCTATCTTTTTAGACAAAGCTACTCAACAAGAGAGCTTCTCATTGAGAGAGCCCATTAATGGCTCATATTTTCAATTGAGAGCTCATCTTAGTCTATCTTGAAGTTTATAAATTTTGTTTAGTTTGTAGAAGCTTTATTTAAATTTGGTTTCTATTAGCATACTAACATTGCTCATATACATTTTGGCACGCCCGGTGGGACCCCGCATGGGTCATCTTCATTAGCTTTTTTAGTCAAGTTTTGTATGTCATTTGCTGATTTTGGCTAATTTTTCTTATTTTTGTGATTGGTAGGATTGTATAAATTGGTTTTGTAGGTCCACATGAGCATGAAGAAGACAAAGGAACTCATAATCTATCTCATAGTGTTTGCAGATTTTTCAAGCTTATAGGTGGACAAAGAACTTGAAATTCTTCTTCTTCTTCTTGTCTATATTCTTCTTATTCCATCTACTTCTTCTTCTTCTTCTTGTGGGAGATCTTGGCCATTTTTTTTTTAAGAAAGCAAAATCATACACACTTCTTTTTAGTGCTTAAAATGAATCCCCAAATCATACTTAAATCCATTGAAAAATTAAAAATTTGTAAAAAAGAAAAAATCTTGTAACAAGTGAAACTAAACCAATCTAATCATTTGCATCCTTGCAACATCAAGGTTTTAGATACATTCATGCAAAATTAGGAACACTTCATTTTTGGGAATTTAAAAAGAACTTCAAGTTTCCATTTCAAAAGGTTCAAAATCAACACTAAGTGCACACTAAAGTTCTTTTAAAAAAAATCTCATAAAAACTAAGAGTCCTAAATGGTTGCCAAAAATTGTCCTAAAAGCTTTGTTATTTGTTCCAAACAAATGTCTTATTGCAAAATCTTGAATGTTTCTTAGGATTTTCATGCATCAAAACAATCTAGAAATATCATTTTTGGGCTTAAAATATGCAAACTAGAACACAAAATCTTGAATGAAAACCAAAGTCCAAAGAGTCATTTTCACTTTTGAGTCCAAAACAATCTTGAATGATCTAAGGTTAAAACAAAGCACTTCAAAGTTCTTAAAACAACACACAAAATCTCAATCTTGAATGCTCAAAAGAAAAGACTTGAATGTTTAACCACTTTTCTTTGAATGCATGTTGCTAAAATCACTCTTGAATGCCATGGATTAAAATCAAATTTTCCTTGAATGCATGGTTAAAAAAAAAAATCCAATCTTGAATTCTAAGGATCAATTAACTATTGCAATATCAAACACTTCATTTGGAGCTTCTAAAAATTGAACAAAACAAATCTCTTTTCCACATGCAATCTAGGTAAAGTTTGATTTTTGGACATTTAAGAAACCTTGTTAAGTTAAAATACAAATTTGCAAAAATCAATTTGAGTAGTTCCTTGGACTCACCTCTTTTCTAATCACCCATCAAATATTAACCATTGGTTGCAATCTCAGTGCTATTTATGGGGATGGGTCTACTTGAAAAAGGTGTTAAATGTTCCACAATCTAACTCACTCACTTGGTCTTTGAATTTTTGCTTTAACTTTATCAAAATTCTTAAATGATCAAAACTCTAGATTAAATCGATCACACTTCAAGTTTGGGCACTAAAATTGAACAACAACTGACGTGGAGAGCCTCCGGGCACGCACTTGAAATCGAATCTCACACACTTTTGTTTTGGGCTTAAAACAAACTCACACTCAATCTTGAATGCCTTAAAGAAAATTAATCGATACTTGACGTGGAGGGCCTCTGGGCGCGCGAGTTTGCTTTTGTTGACCCTAACTCTTCTTATTGTTTTCATTCTTCGATCAATTTACTTTTGTTGGCGCTTCAAGTTGGAATAAACATTGTATCTTAAACATGAGTGCTTGCAAAGTCTAGATCAGAAAACTTAAGCATCAGTTGGTAAAAGAACAAATGTGTTTTTTAGCCCAAGGTCATCCAAGTCTTCTCTCCCCTTATCATCTTTCGAGGCCATCTTGGGTGCATAAGATTAGGATCCAAAACCTTGTTTCTTTTTAGGAGGCCTACTTGGGGATTTCATCACCCCTTGGATGACCTCAACTCCAGCGTTCTGGCGGAGTATAAGAATCAGAAGGTGAATCGAAAGACACCTCTCTTGGGATCAAGATTTTGTCACTCGGGCTAAGCCTCAAGGAACTTTATACCCTTGAGAAGTGAAAGAGGAGAAGTGGGTTACCGCTCCTCTCGGCTGTGTGACATCTTTTTGGTATCATCTACGGATTTGGGCCTCACGTACCTTGGGTATATCGAGGACTCCTTAGCTAAACCAACTGTCAGCCTTGTAGACAACCATCTAGGATGTTAATGTGTTTGAGGTGACTGATCGAAAAATTTGTAGAACATACACACTCCTTGGTGCAAGTATCACTTTCTGAGAATCAAAAACTTCTATCTGGTTGTTTCTATCTATTGCTTGATCTTTTATTTGTTGAATGAATGTTTTCCAAACTTGGTCAATCCTAACTTAGGGCATACTTAGCGTAGTCACTGCCTATTCCAGAAGTTGAATGAGTTGAAGCAAAACAACCAAGATCTCTCAAAGCCAAGCAAATTCAGAAATTGATGTCAGAGCAACCCAAACCCAAACAGAAGTTCCACAAAGTTAAACTCAAACCATCTCTAGCATACCAAGAACTTTCAGCCAAGAGAAAAGAAATAACACCAAGCCCACGAATTGCCAAACTCCACAAAGTAGAGGCAAAAGCTATCGACGAAGCACTTCAAGAGGCCTGGTTAGAGCGCACCATCAAATTTAGCCAACATCCAGGAGTTAATCCTGCTTATGCCTTACCAACTAGGCATGATTTCTATGATTAGACACCCTTGTTTCTCCACATCTTCTTGGATAAGCTTCACTTTAGAGTCATTTTTGTAGAAAAGCCAGCCATCTTAGGTTATCCCCTTAAGCATTATTAGCTCATCCATCTCATTTAGAATCAAACCATCTAGCCAGCAATCAAAACCTCACATCCAAGCCTTCACAATTGTTGTCACTTTTGCCAAAAGTTTGCCACTCCTAAAATCTTCCAAATCCATCAATCTCACCAAGGTTATCCCTTTGACAGAGCTTTGTCTAGGGTGATCCAGCTTTGTCACTTGTTATCCCTCATCACCTTGAGCTAAAGGTTGGGATCCACAAGTGGTCAATCTCATGTTCTTCCTAAAGGATCATCAGTCTATCCTTAAGTTGACACAATCACCACCAAGCTTACACATAGGAAAGCAGACCTTTCATGCTTTGGCAACATATCTTTGAAGTTAGAATCTCCAACCCAATCCTCCTTAGGTTTTTTTGTATAGCTTTGCCTTAACCTAGGAAATCATTTGCATAGAGAAGCCTTCCCCCTTTTTCATCCATCAGCATTATTGCATCTCATCCCTAAGAGCATTTTTCATGCCACCCGTCACTCGCTTAGCCAAGAAGAAAGAAACAATGGAGCCCTATCATTTGGATCGAACATCCTCACCCCCCTTGAGCACTCAGCCATCCTTCAGTGCACAGAAAGCTATGCCATCACGTACTGACATTGAAGCTTTCATGAACCAACCAGGAAATGCAGTATTGGTAAATGCCATTATAGACAAGAACAAAGAGACAATCATGGCTAATTTTCGAAGGGAAAATGTAGGAACCTTTGACTTTGGAAGACCCCCTCCATTATCAGATCCATCTCACCCATTGTTTGGGCAGCTACCACCACCCATAGGCTCTTATGATCCAAATTATCCTCAATATATGCCAAAAGAAGAGCCTCCAGCCAATCCATATGATCCAACAGACCCAAACATACCATCATCCACCCAAGTTGAAATCTCCATGCCGCAAGCCAACCCAGCCACCACCACTCCATCCTTGGTTCATACCTCTCCGCTCCAAACCCCCTTTACCCAAAATAGCTCACCGTTCACCCCCTTCACTATTGCTGCTGCTGCTCCCCAACCCAGCCTTCCAAATCCACCCATCTCCCAAATCAGTGCTAGCATCTTTGGCCAACCTCAGCAATATACAATAGGGATGCCACCCATGGGGCCAAGTAATCAACCTTTCATCACCCCCAGCTTGTTCACTGCAGCCCAACACACAATCCCATCATTTCTATTAGGTCTTGGGAGCTCAATACCATTAGCCACAAATCTACAAGCTACTACCCTCACTCCACAAAGCTATCAAATCCCACAAGCTACTACCAATTTTCTACCAAGCTCCCAAGTGACCCCAACCCCTGCCACCACTCTACTAAGCTTCCAAATCCAACCACAAAGCTATCAAACCCCATCAGTTCCATTCCCAAGCTTTCAATTCCCACCACCTCCACCACCAACTAATCCATTACCTCCAATTACCAACTACTTTTCAATGCCACTTCTAGGAGGTAATCCACCACCCCAGCCAACCACCAATTATTTGCAGATACCATCCCAGATGGGGGCACAACCCACATAAATTGGTCAAACCCCACAAGCCCCCCGATCCTTTCCCCAAGCCTCTCAACCATATTATACCTTACCTCCACAAAGCAATCCATTTATCCCACAGCCAGCTTATGTTCCTCAATCCCAACCTCAAATCCCATATCAACAGCAAGCCTCACAGCACATGCAGCAATATGCGCCACCTCCCCCTCAGCAACCTGTCATCCACCATGCAACTGCCCAAACAATGTACAATCCCTATCAGCAAATCCCTCATAGCCATCCATATTCAGTGGCCCCATCCAGTACATACCTACCTCAAGGCACTCCTACATTGGGGGCACCCCAGCCATCACCTATCAATTCAGAATGGGAGCAAATGAAGATAGCTCTGAAAGCCATCCAAGAAGGGAATGATCTGAAGAAATTCAGGTTTGAGAATGTGTGTCCTTACCCATTTGATAGAGCCATTACCATGACACCATTTCCCAAACACTTTGAGGTACCCAAATTTGACAAATTCAGAGGAAAAGGAGACCCTGTCACACATATCAAAGAATTTTACATGCACTGCCAGGATGTAGCATACAATGATGTCTTCCTCTTGCGCCTTTTTCCCAAAAGCTTAGCTGGACCAGCTCTTGAATGGTTTTATAGAATCCCCTATGGTACAATTAAAAACTTTGCTGAATTATCTGAGGCATTTGTAGCCCAATATGCCCATCTTGTTGAAACAGAGCTATCAATAGTTGATCTTGTCCACACCAAGCAAAAAGGTGGAGAAAGCCTTGCCGAATACCTGCAAAGATGGCAAACCCTGACCACCCGCATATCCTGCACCTTGCCAGAACGCCATGTTGTGAAAATGTTTATTGATAATGCCCATCCTAGCTTGGCTCACCACATGACCATGAACTGTTTGCAAACCTACAAAGATATCAAAGAGAAAGGAATGATCCTTGAGCAAGGACTCATTAAAGATGGTGTGGTCAAGCTTTACAAGGAAGCCAACCAAAATCAATCACATTCCAATGACAAGTCTAGGTATTGGAACAAAAACAAGCACGTTGCAACAGATGGCGTCACTGACACCAGACATGTGAATATTGTTGGTCCTTCTCACAACCAGTCCAACCCACCATATCAACCAAAAAATCAACAAGCTATCAACTACCAACAACAGAATAACCAAAGCTATCAAAACCACACTCCAAGACCCAACTTTCAAGGGTCTAGAAATCAAGCTAATGCCATCAATGTAGCTGCAGGACAAAAGCCTAGATTCCAACCTACACCTAGAAACTATACACCCCTTGGTGAGCCATTGGATGTCATTTTTGAGAAATTAGTCAAAGAAAACCTCATCAAATTTCCTCCTACCTAGCAAATTGACCCAAGCCAATCCAAAGCTGCATGGTACAAAGATAATGAGTACTACAAATTTCATAGGGTAAAAGGTCACACTACCCTCAGATGCATGAAACTGAAAGACTATGTGCAGGACCTCATTGATCGGAAGGAAATCACTGTTGGTGCCCAAACCTCTCCCAATGCAGGCTTACAGATCTATCAAAATGCTTTTCCTCCACACCACAACCAAAATCCTGGAAAAGCACCTATCCAAACCAACAACAACAACACCAACAACCGTCAGCCAAACCAACAACATGGGAAGAACAATGACCACACTTCATCCTATATAGACTATGGTAGCCTTATAGGTTGTATATCCGAGAAAGAGCCTTCCGTCAATGTTATCAATATCCAAGGACCAAACAATGAGTGTGCAGTCACCACTCGAAGAGTGCGATTTAACATCGCAGGCCCACCTGTTACACCAACACCATCAGCTCCATCAAAAAGCTAGTACAATATCTTGGAACACCTTGGGAACATGCCAGCCCAAATCTCCATTTTAGACCTTCTTCGCACTAGCCCTGTGTACAAGAACATCCTTGACAGTGCTCTCATAGAATCTCGTGTCCCTTCTGATATCAATGCTACTAATTTTCGTAATCTTGTTGGACACTTCTCATCCTCATGTGCCCTATCGTTCAAATCCACCGACATACCCGTGGTCGACCCAGATCACACCCTTCCGCTTCGCATAGCCATCATGGTATCCAACTTTGCTATAAAAAGAGTAATGATAGATAATGGATCAGCCTTGAATATTTGCACCCTAAAATTCATAAAACAAGCTGGGTATACTGAGGCAGATATCATCAGTGAGGTTATCACCATCAAAGCTTATGACAACTTGGAAAGAACCACAGAAGGAACTATTTTGCTGCCAATCAAGGTTGGGCCAGTCATCCAAGAGACACTCTGCCATGTTATTGATCTAAACCTGCCATTTAAAATCCTCCTCGGTCGCCCATGGATTCATGCCATGAAAGCCGTTCCATCCACTTACCATCAGTGCATCAAATTTTCGCATCAAGGCACTGAGGTAACCATCCATGCCGATCCAGAACCCTTTGCTTACTGCAATGCGGTTGAAGCTTCATATACAAACCATTGCCTAGAATTGATATCGGCACATCCATCGCCAGCTCATCCCACACTTATAATGACCCAGAAACCATCCTTGCCTCTACCCTGTCTACCGTGAAGATCAATAACAAAGGTTGTGGAGAGTATAGTCTGTCAGATGCATTTGCTGTCGGGGCACTCCCACTTGATCCACATGCCCATGGATGACCGACATATCACAAAGCTAAGGAAATTCCACCTCCTCGACACAAACAGTTTGGCCCAACAACCTTTGTATCCTCGAAAATCCCTCTTCATGAGGAGCTCACTCCAGATATCAACAAATGGTTACATAAGGATGCACCTCAAAGAAATCAAGCACGCCTTGATCACTTCAGCCAAAAGTATCCCCAAGAACATAAGCTCATCACTGACAAATGGAACTATCAAGGTGGTGGTCTAGGACCAGAAGAAAGAGGCATGCAATGCCCCATCGACGCACACAAGTGGGAATCGAAGTCAGGTCTTGGCTTTGGCATACCCACAACTGGGGGCACCAATGAGAACGGTCACGCTTTTTCAAACATTCACCACGACCTTGTTGAAATTGAAGACATTCCTGAGGAAGTTGAAAAGAGAGCCTACGATGATATCCTAGACCAAATCTCCCTCGGAGACTCTGTTCTCCAAGAACTATCCATCCACCTCATTGACCTACCACTCGCCCATCCACAACTCATAAATTGGGACCAACCAAGTGTCATACACATCGATGAGTTCACATCAGAGGAGGCACTTCTAAGATTCATGGGAGCTGAAACTCCTCACAAGAAAACAAAGCCAGATTCTGCCTATATTTACAAGCTAGATCCCAAGGGGTATTTTGGAGAAAATCCCCAACCTAGTTCCGATACACCCAAAACTGGAACTAAGGTGAATCTGAGACTAGCTAAGGCAACGAAGAGAACCCCTCAGCAAGAAAATCCAAAGCCACAAGAAGAACATGAGGATTTAGCATTGCCTCCTCAAGATAATCGACCAGAGGTGTCTTCTATTCTAATTGAGGATACTCGAGAAGTCAACATTGGTTCTTCAGAGATCCCCAGACTTGTTCACATTGCTGCATCCCTATCACAAGACCAAGCTGACCTCCTCTTTGAGGTCTTAAGAGAGAATATTGGCCGATTTGCATGGTCATATCAGGACATGCCAGGACTTGATCCAAAGCTTGTAGTTCATCATCTTGCAGTTGATCCAAAGATCAAGCCCGTCAGACAAAAGCTTAGAAAAATGCACCCCAAGGTGGCATTATTGGTCAAAGCTGAATTAGAAAGAATGTTAGCTGCTAAGGTTATCCGACCTATCGACTACTCAGAGTGGATCTCCAACATGGTCCCTGTCACTAAACCTTCCGGTGACATCAGAATCTGCACTGATTTTAGAGATCTTAACAAAGCTTGTCCAAAAAATGATTTTCCCTTGCCCAACATAGATATGATTGTAGATCTTACAGCTGGACATGAAATTTTGTCCCTCATGGATGGATTTTCTGGGTATAATCAAATCAAGATTGCAGAAGAGGATCAGCATAAGACAGCATTCACTACCCCTTGGGGAACCTTTTGCTACAACATGATGCCTTTTGGCCTAAAGAATGCTGGGGCTACCTATCAAAGAGCTATGACAGCCATTTTTCATGATCTCATCCATAGCATTTTGGAGGATTATGTGGATGATATCTTGGTCAAGTCTCATACCTTCATGGATCATCTTGCTGACTTGGAGAAAGTCTTTGATAGGTTAGCCAAATATCATCTCATGCTGAATCCCAAGAAATGTGTCTTTGGGGTCACATCTGGCAAGCTTCTAGGCTTCATAGTTTCTAAACGAGGTATAGAGATCGACCCCAAGAAGGTCAAGGCTATCTTAGACATGCCTCCTCCCCAGACACTGCGACAACTTCACTCTCTTCAAGGAAAGCTCCAATCTGTTCGGCGCTTCATCTCCTAGCTTGCAGATAAGTGTACACCATTTTCACATTTACTAAAGAAGGATGAGAACTTCAAGTGGGATCCTTTATGTCAGCGCAGCTTCGACCATCTCAAGCAGTATCTCATCAATCCCCCTATCTTGGTTCCACCAATTCCTGGTCGTCCCCTAATTTTGTACATATCAACAACACCTACTGCTCTAGGGGCACTTCTAGCACAGCTTGATGACTACAAAAGAGAAAGAGCCATCTACTACATCAGTAGAACCCTAGTTGGTTATGAACTCAATTACACTCCTATGGAAAAAGCTTGTTTGGCAGTTGTCTTCTCAACTCAAAAGCTTCGCCATTACATGCTAAGTCATACCATCCAACTAGTCTCCAAGATTGACCCTCTCAAGTATATGCTCTCTAGAACAACACTTACAGGCCGTTTGGCCAAATGGGTTATGCTCCTTAGTGAATTTGACATCCAGTATGTGGATAGAAAGGCAATCAAAGGGAAAGCTATAGCAGATCACCTAGCTGATGCACCTCTAATAGATGCTTATCCGTTGATCACAGAATTTCCAGATGAGCATATCTATCTAATTGAAGAACAACCCCCATGGAAACTTTATTTTGATGGCTCATACACATCTCATGGATCAGGGGCAGGAATATTGTTGGTCACACCTCAAGGAGATTACATTCCAAAAGCCTTCAAGCTACAATTCCCTAGCACCAACAATATAGCTGAATATGAGGCCCTCATAGCAGGATTAAAGATAGCTGTAGAATGGAACATTATTGAGCTACAAATCTTTGGCGATTCTCAGCTCATCATCAAGAAAGCCCTAAATGAATATCAAACCAAAGATGAAAAGCTATTACCCTACAAAGAGCTAGTTGATCAGCTAACCCAACATTTTACAAAGCTTCATTTTACACAAGTGCCTCGAATACAGAACAAAGAAGCAGATGCTATGGCTACTATAGGCTTGCTCTTGGAAATTCCCCAAGCAGCTACACAGTATGAGTTTTTAGTGGAGCAGCTCCTCACACCCGCCTATGCAAATGAGGATTCAAACCGTGTTTGTATCTTGGTTGGTTCCCAATCCCCTTGGTACCATGAGATTCACGCTTACCTTAATGATGGTATCATATCCCCTCACCTCACACGTACCCAACGCCAGAACCTCATCCAAAAATCATCCCGCTATGTTATCATAGCCAATACCCTATATCGTCGGGGTTATCATGATACTCTCTCTCGATGTTTAGACCAAAATGAGGCCGCCATGGTGTTAAAGGAAGTACACTCTGGACTTTGCGGTGCCCACATGAGTGGTATTGTCCTAGCACGACAAATCCTTAGAGCAGGCTACTATTGGCCTACCATTGAAGAAGACTCCTGTGACTTTGTTAGAAAGTGTCTCCCATGTTAGCAACATGCAAATCTTGTGCACGCTCCAGCACAGGATCTACAACCTATTGCACCACCTTGGCCTTTTGCTTGTTGGGGCCTTGATCTAGTTGGAACTATCACACCCCTCTCATCTGATGGACATAAATGGATAATAACAGCTACAGACTATTTCACTAAATGGGTGGAAGCAGTCCCCCTAGTCTTAGCTACAGGAGTTCAGGTGTCCAAGTTCATCTTCTACCACATTGTTTGCCGCTTCGGCATCCCATCCACCATCTTCACTGACCACGGAGGTAACTTTGAAAATCTCAACATGGAAGAATTATGCACTTCCCTCCGCATCCATCACCGCTTTTCTAGCCCATATTTCCCACAAGGTAATGGCCAGGCAGAGGCAACTAACAAAACCCTCCTCAAAATTCTAAAGAAAGTTGTCAATGATTCCGGCCGTGATTGGCACCTACAAATAAATCCAGCCCTATGGGCCTATCGAACTTCCTTCCGTACATCCACAGGCACAACTCCATACTCCCTAGTCTATGGTGTCGAAGCAGTACTACCTATAGAGGTTGAACTTCCCTCCTTGCGCATATCTTTGCAAGGGCAAATATCAGATGAAGAATATAGAGTAGCTCGGCTCACCCAGCTAGATCTCTTAGACGAGAAGCGACAACAAGCCTATGATCATCTCACAGTCTATCAAACTCATCTCAAAAGGAATTTCAACAAGAAGGTGCTTCCACAAAACTTTCAGCTAGGTGACATGGTCCTTAAAGAAAACATGAAAGTCCAAGCAGATCGAGAAAAGAAAGGCAAGTTTGAACCTACATGGCTTGGTCCTTATGTTGTCACTGCTTCCTTTGGCTCTGGAGCTTATCAGCTATCTACACCAGAAGGAGAACTCTTGAATGATCCTACTAACATCATTCATCTCAAGAAGTTCTATGCTTGAAGATCCTTGGTATACCAGGCTTTTGAAAAATACAAAAGAAAAAAAAAAAAAAATAGTAAAGAGAAACAAGCGTCCAATGGTGAAAACTTGGCAATTCAAGCACCTTGGATAGGTACCTTGGTGAAAACCTGGTAATTCAGGCGCCTTGTGTACTAAAGACTAATCCATTATCTATCACTATCCTATCCCTCATCCATTTACCCACCATCCCATAAGACACACTTGCTTGTTCCCTTGGTGTTCCAACCAAATATCCAAAATCTGATGAAGCTTGTAAATACCTCCTGTACAGCTTGTAAATCTTGTACCAAAGCTTGTATTATACCTTGTAAATCTTGTACCATACCTTGTCTATCTGAATCTTGTCCAAGGTTTGTACCATATTCCAGCCTATAAATAATCTTGTATCCTAGCTTGTATACTATCATGTGCACACACAAAACCCCATTTTCACTTAATCTTTTCGCAAACCATCTACCCATCCACCTATCACCTATTATAGACATCCCATCCTTCACAAACATTTCCATCTCACAAAAACCAAAACATGAAAAAACTTGTAGATTTGTAACATATCTTGGTCCATCAGCTTGTACATCCTCTTTAGCTTAGTACCATTGTATCTATCCAGCATTCGTGTCAGTTCATCCTTGATCAGCATCTTGCACCCATCACACATCTTGGTTAGCTATTCCAACGCATCCTTTAGCTAGATTTCCTGTCACCAAAGTGTTATCTTTCTTAGTTCATCTTGCCAGATGCATCACTCATCCAAATCCACCAGCTTCGGTGCTCTCCAATAGGTCCTTGCAGGATATAGCTTTCCTCATGTCTGATCTTGGTCCGTTAGTGCCTTGTCCTACCCATCTCGTTGGCAAACGGCTCTCTTTTGGATTTTCACTTTCTTTTGATTTGGGATCTTCCCTTTTGGGTCTTGAAGTATCTTTTCCAAGCAATCTCCTTGTCCCCTCCTCAAGGTTGCCACGATCTTCCATATCATGGTATGCTGCGAATGGGGCAATTAGAGCGTAAGGTCTTGATCAGGTCTTTCATTTGTTTTTCTTTTCTGCTTGTGGGTTCTCCAGTGTCGTTTCCACGCTGCTTCCTCTAGGATTCATGTGTGATGCTGGGGCAATCCTTGTGTGTTTGTTTTGAGTTAGTTTGTCAGTCCTTTGGACGGTTGGTGAAAAGGCCTTGATGTTCTTGGTAACCTTGGCAATTAACCAATAGTCCTATAGCAAATCTAGTGCTCAACTACATGGTGGTACTTCTCTTTGAAGTATCCCCTCGCTCAAAAAGCTTCAATGGTTTTCCTTCATCTCTATTATCCCCCATCCATATCCAACATCCGTCTCTCCTACCCCAGCTGATGCATCAGTATCTCTTTGAATCACTCATCACTCTTAGCTTTAGGGATCCACAATCCTAGTCTTAGGGATCCACCAATCCAAATCAACCCACCAAGCCTCATCTTTCGAGATCCACAATCCTAGTGCTAGGGATCTTCGAAACCCATCTTCCACCAATCTAACTCTTTGAAATCCTGTTGCATCAGCTTTATAATCCCCTCATCCATCTCCCTATCCTGGATTCTTTTTTATAGCGCTCCGCTCCTTCATCCTCTACAATCCCTAAGATCTTAAGCTTGCTTCCTCTTGTGCCTCTGATTCTCCCTTTATCATTCTCTCATAGTAAGAGTTTGAGCTAACTAAACCTCTTCTCTTAATCCAATTTGAGTCTCCTTGCTCATCCTAGATTCTTGTATTTTTCAAGAAGCCACCAAGCCTCGCTTTCTCTCCTCGCTGCCTTCTTGAGGGGGCATCTCATAGTCCATTCTCTCCTCTTCTGCTCTAGCCTTGGGCATCTTATTTTCTTATGTTTGATGTCATGCCACTTGCGGCATCACATCAAAGAGGGGCAAAATGTAGACACCTAAAAATCCTTTAGAAAATAAAGTATTTTTATTTTCTGAAAAATTCCCGATGACATCATCATTTATTAATTAATTAATTATTTAATTAATTAATTAATTAATTTTTATGCCATTAAATCCTTTTATCTTAATTAAAAATATTTAATTAAGGAATCCCTCCCAAAAATGTTTAAATCTTATTTAAACATTATTTCCTTATTTATTAATTATTTAATTAATAAATTGACCAAAAATCCTAAAATAAATAAAATTTTTATTTTTTTCCCAAAAGTTGGCCAATTTCCTTATGACCAATAACCTCTTCCAAAATCTTCTAATCCTTCTTTAATTTTGATTAAAGGCTAATCCCATCATTTCCTACCCCTAATCCCAACTCAAAATATTTAATTAAAATTAAATATTAATCCTCATGTTTATTAAAAAAGTTTTAATAAATATCTCCTCAACCCAAACCCTTGAAATAAATAAAACTTTATTTATTTCCTAAAAATCTAATCTATCCTCATCCTAAGAAGTTCTAGACTCTTCTAGAAAGTCTTCATCCTCATCCTAGGAAATTCTAGACTATTCTAGAAAGTCTTTATCCTCCTCCAAAATCTAGACTCTTCTAGAAGATGTCTTTAAACCTAATCCTAATCCCCTCCTAACCTTGTCACATTCCCTAAACATGTGTTAAGACTTACTAACCCAAGCCAAAGTTAACAAATATCTCCTCCTTCACCCACCCTCATTAAATGCCATCCACTTGCCTATCCCTAAGCTAATCCTAAACCATCCTAATCCATCCTCTAATCATTTGCACAAGCCTAAGCAAGCTTAAAACCTTCCTAATCAAGTCCAAGTCGAATTTGCTCTCATCACCCTCAAAATATCTCAACCATAAAACTTTATGAAGTCCACTAGGTCATAAATGACTCTTACAAGCTCTTTTATTGCTCTTACAAGTCATTATGAGGGTCTTTATGAAGATTTTATCTCTTGAGCCTCCTTTGTTGACTCATCCTTGCCCTTTCCTCCATCCTCTCACCATGTGACATGTGTCACTCCTTGATTGGCTATAAGGAAGCACAATCCATGTGCTCTCCTCTCATGCAATCTGAGCCTTCCATAAGCTTTTTCCCATCCTTGCATCTTAGCCCTCAATCCCTCAAGCCTCTTGCCTATAAATTGGATCCTTCCTCTTTGCAAAATAACACAATCCATGAAGTAAAGTTATAATGCTATTTTGAGAGCCAAATCCATACTAAAGCCATCTATCCACACCAAAAATCCACAATCATCCATTGAAGCCTTTGGAAGCATATTGAGCATACATCCTATCTTTTTAGACAAAGCTACTCAACAAGAGAGCTTCTCATTGAGAGAGCCCATTAATGGCTCATATTTTCAATTGAGAGCTCATCGTAGTCTATCTTGAAGTTTATGAATTTTGTTTAGTTTGTAGAAGCTTTATTTAAATTTGGTTTCTATTAGCATACTAACATTGCTCATATACAGAACCAAACCACATGTTTCAGTTGTCTGAAAACTGGTCATATCAGCAAAAACTGTCCTACAAGATCAAAGGCACCCAAGTCTGAAGAGAATAAAGGCAAAGAAAAGATTGATATTGAAAAGATAAGGGGGCAAATGAACAAGACTTGGAAAAAGAGAGATGAGTGCAATACATCAAGTGAAGGGATCACTTCACCCAATGGGTCAAGTGATCACACTTCATCAAACTAAGCATGAGAAGTGTATGGGATTGATATACAATGTTATATCAGACATCAGTCCCAAGACAAAGAAGCAATTCAAAGTATAAATCTACATGAAACAAGATGTCAAGATGAAAACTAAATGTTGATGCCGAGCTACCTTTGGATATAGAGTCAAAACTCAAAATAGATGCCGAGCTCCCAACAGCGACCGAGTTGATAACCGATGCCGAGTTAAAAAAACTCCAATGGAAGCCGAGTAGAAAGGAAATTTAGTAGACGCCGAGTTAGGTTGAAATTTCTTTAGAAGCCAAGTTGGTAGTTGAGCATTTAATGCAATGAAATCAGGGTATATTATCGTGATTTCAATCAGTTTTTTGCATCACAATCAAGAAGCAAAGCCGAGAAAGGAGTGGAGAAGATCAAGAAAAGTTTAAAAGCAATTCGTGAAAGATTCCAACAACGATCTCGTCGATTCAAGGTATTTCTCTTAATTGCCGAGCTACGTAGGTCTAACAAACTTGTTTGAATTATAAAACCCTAGTTTGGAAAACAATGGCATCCGGGTCAGGAACCACCAAGGGTTTAGAAAGCCATGAAGTTCAGTTGGTCAGCAATGAAGTAAAACAACCTGAATTTAAGCCCATACCTGGAGTAGCATACAAGAATGATCCTGCAGGTGTATTATCAGTTATTCCGGATAAAGTTGTTATGGTAGAAGATGTTCGCAGATGCTACAATTGTAAAATTGGTGCCATAGGAGACTTAGAAATTCATAATGCATATGATAAATTATGTGAAAAGAAAGTACTAAAAAATGAGTTTTCCATTGTAGAAAGAAAAGGATTAACCAAAACCCTAGCATTTCTGACTGTCTTCAAAATAGAATGGGTACGGATAGTTTTGAGCCGAATACATAACGGAGCTTTTTGGTTAGAGTCAGGGCTAGTAAAATCCACCAAGAAAATTGTTCATAGGGTTACTGGTATTCCAACCCTAGATCAACCAAAGACCCTGCAAGGTGACAAAAGGGAAGTAATTGAGAGAAATACAGGTGCAAAATGGAACAATAGAGGGATGACTATCGACACAGTCACTGATCCTCTACTAGACTTTGTTGTAAGAATTATTTCACACAAATTCTATCAATCAAGAAAATTAAATAGTGTACCTTGTATAGCAGTTGATGTTGCATACAAGATAATAAAAAGGGATCACACCTATGATCTGGCAGAGCTCATGTTTCTACAGATTAGTGAAAATCTGGGAGCTATAAGGAAGAGCAAAGGAGCTCAATGTAAATTTGGATCAGTTTTGATATGTATGTTTTTCTATTTGATGAAAGAATTTCCTTCTATAGGGAAAGTTAAATGGAATCTAGACAAAACAATTGTTGAACAAATTAATGGATACATTGAACAGATGGGTGAAAATTTTGATGCCCAAATGACTGGTTATTTTGAGGACTTCAAAAAGTCCATGAAATGAAGAATGAGAATTCCAGTTTCAATGACTGAGAAATATGAAAAAGATATTTTCTTTCTTGTAGATATAGATTATACTTATGTGCAAGCAGTTATACCTAGAATAAGATGGCTTAGGCCACTAGGATATGAACTTGATGCTGATCAAGGCTCTGCAGCAATAACAGCCTTACTTGCAGAAGAAGTAGAAAAAAATGCAAAAATCTTTGGAACTTATGATGTTGTCAAATCAAAGATAATAACAGAGTTAAAGACTACTTCAGCAGTAAAGAAGAAAGAGAAAATGGTAAGACAAATCAAAAGAAAGTTTGGTGTGGAAGAAGAAGGGATAGCAGAAGAAGAAGGAGATTACATTAGAAAAGAAGAAGAAGTCATTGAATAAGAAGAAGACAAACTTCAGGATCAGACTCAAGGGTCAAAAGGAGACAAAGAGGAAAGTGCTGAGGTTGAAGTAGCCAAGGAAGCACCAGTCAAGAAAAAGACCACAACTCCATCTGCTCCTAAATCCAAGGGGAGGAAAGTAGCTGCCCCAGCACCAAAAAGACCAACCACAAGGGCCACAACTCAAAAAGCAAAAGAAGAGGCTAAAGGGAAGAAGAAAGACTCAAAGAAGACTGTTGCTGAGTCAAAGAAGAGGAAGTTCATTCCCCAGCCTGAAACAGATGAGGAGGAAACAAAGTCAGAAGACAACAATCAATCTCAAGAGGTAAGACAAATACCCCAGATTGATGTTGATAAATTATGTACAGAAATTAGAAATAATTATTTGAAAGGATTAAAGAATCTGAATTTTTCTAAGCTCACCAAAGGAGAGAAAAATAAATTAGAGGAGTTTGTGTATGCTATGATGGCTGAATATAAGCACACACCTCTAGAATTAGATGACTCTATGCCGAGAGAACTATATACAATCATAGAGGATAAATGACATTTTTGTTTACAAATGGAAAAAGAAATAAGGGAGTCAACATTGGCAAGATTGTTGCCTGATTTGACTAGAGATCAAATAATAAATGCCATAAAAAGGCATAATAACAGATTCACTCCCAAGTATAGAGCATTCAGTATTCTACAGAATAAAATTGAAGAGGTAGTTACCAAATCCACAAGATTGTGGAAAATAGTTTACAAGAAGATTAAACATGTATATATTGAGGAATATAAGGCAGAAGCAATTGCCAAGATAAAAGAAAAGGGAGCATCAGAAATAAAAGAGAAGAAACTAGTGGAGAAGGAGAGTAAAGGAGAAAAGGAAGGAGAGGCACTCAATGAGGAGAAAGAGGAAGAGAAAGATACAGCTGAGCCAGAAGATCAAAGTATGCAAGACATATAGGTATCTCCTCCTAGTCCTCCTCATGCCACCATCACACCTGCAGATTTCATAAAAATAAAGGATGTTACAGAAATTTCAGTTCAAAACATCAATCCATTAATTGCAGAGGATTTGGAAATCCTTGACCAATCATTTTTAGTAGCAAAATTAAGTTCAAACCCTATATTGGTCAGTGTTGATGAATTACATAATCCAAAAGTCAAAGCAAAAGCAAGGGTAAAAGCACAAATGCCACCTTTGATCACACAAACTACTGGTATTCTATTCCTTCCACCACCACCTTCACCAAGTATAAGTACTGATACACTCCAAGTGCCAAGTACAGCAGCAGGGGAAACAAAAGAAAAATCTGAACAGCCACCAAGTTCAACCCCATCTAGCATTCAAAAAGGGGATACTCAAGCTGAAGAAAAAGAGACATAGAAAAAGGAGGAGACTGTAATACAAACACTGGTTGCATTACCCAAATCTGGTACTCCAACACAAACTCTTCAGTAGCCGAGCACAGATGGATTACAGCTGAAAATCAGAACACCAGGCTCGAGTTCATCAAAAGTAGTCAGGAGACTTCACTATGGAATTCTTGAGCTTGATGAAGAAATTAAAATCCCATATTATGAATCTAGCACTCTTACAGAAGAAAAGATTAATGAAATTTAGAGTGCACTAGACAAAAGAAGGAGACAAGAAGCACTAAGAAAGGAATACAAGCATAAGCATACATTGAATGAAATTAAGGACATATTCACGGAAGCTTTTTGCTTACAATCTCCAGATGAGTCAAGACCAATCATGGAACAACTTTATGATATAGTTCACCAGGTGACTAATGAAGACCAGGAAACAAATGTAAAATTACTTGAATGGTCAGAAAAGAAGTTCCAAGGAAAAGTAAATAGTAAAATATCCAGTGATATAGCACTAGCACAAGAAGAACTGGCAAAGAAAGTTACAACAGTTAAAATTGTACTAGGAAACATCTTTTCCCTGTACAACAAGTTGTGTGATTTTTCAACATTCACACAAGACACTAGCCAAAAAATACTGAGTTTGGAAAGAAATATGAAAGCTTCTAGTATGCAACTCCCTACAGATCCAGCTCAGAGTGAGAAGCATTTTGTCCAATCGCTTCACACACAAAGAGAGCTAGCCATTTTGGCAGCAGAGGAGGTGACTACAAAAGCCAAATTGATACAAATGCAATCATCAATTACTCCTCATTTGGGATTACTTCATAAGGAGCAAATAAATGCAGAGATAGTCCTTAGGAAAGACCCCAATCTTTCTTCATTTGATGGACTTGTACACCTAGCAGCAGAGATTGCCATCCAGCATAAGACATTAGATGTCGCACTAGCAAATTGGGATGCAGCTCCGAAGATACTCCTTGAAGTAAATAGCACATTTTTGGCCAAATATGGCATTTCATTGTAAAGACCCTTGACATAAGTGTCAAAAAAGGGGGAGAATAAGTAATTAAAGAAAGAAGTTGAGTACAGGAATGAAATGATAAGTATAATAAAAGGGGGAGTAAGTATAATAAAAGGGGGAGATAGAAAAGATAGCCAATTTTGAAATTTTGATAGGGAGATAGCAGAGATAAGCAAATTTTGGAATTTTGGGGGAGACAACAAATTTTGGGAAGCAAAGTTTGAATGAAGGATTAATTAAAGAGTCACATGGGTTAAGTGTTTTTGCCACTCATGTCAAAGGGGGAGATTGTTAGCTTAAAGAATAAATTTGACAACTGAGTGTCAATACACTTAACCAAGATCAAGAATAGGTGCTGAGTGTAATAGATGCCGAGTAATCTTTAGGTGCCGAGTAAAGTGTAGGTGCCGAGTAAAGTGTAAATGCCGAGTGAAGATCAGGTGCCGAGTAAAGTTTAGATGCCGAGTAAAGTTTAGATGCTGAGTAACACAGTTTTGTGTAAGAGCTGAGTAACTCAGTAGAACAGCATGTGTCGAGCAACAGAAATATTTCAGGAGTTGACTAATCCAGAATATCAACATAAGAGTTTAGAATCGCACAAACTATGATGAAAACAGTCTTTACAGCCGACATAAGGAAATCTCGAAGGATTTAATGATCAGATCGAATCTTTTATATTTCCTATGTAATTTGCATGCAACCAATAAGAAAAATGATAAAGGCATGCAACCAATCAGCAAAAGATAAGTATTAAGCAAAAATGAAGATTGAATATGGATCGTAGATCTAGACCTAACCCTAAATCCTCAAATGTCTTTATAAGGAAGACGATATCTCATAGAGAAGACATGATAGAGAAGGAGATGATGAAGATGATGATATAGAGGAGAAGATATAGAGTGGTTGATATACTATTTTCAGAAGCGAAAGATATCAGATCACAAAGGATCAAGATCAGACGAAGCAGAACAGAGCCAGCATTCAGCAATCAAGGATTGTAAACTATCAGGTTCATTTTACCTAATACTTTCTAGCCATTGTATTAGCATGGAAATCATATGGTGATAGGTTAGCTTAACAGCTATTTCATTGATCCTAGAGATAGGTGATTAAATCCTTTAACAGGGTGACACTTCATGTTAAGTGTTTATAAATCCTCTAACCAGGTCACTATTGACACAGTGTAAAGCCTTTAACAGGGCAGGCCTTTAACAGGGCAAACCATCAGAAGTGGTTAAGCAATATTGCTGCAGTAATTTTTGTGGGTATCATCCCCACCCCAATTTTACCTTCTTATTCCTGGAGGGTTTCTGGGTTACCAATTTCAAGTGTTATGTGTTATTGATGCATGTGTTAGTTTCATGTTTACTTAATGTATTTACATGCATGCAATTTATTTCCACATAAAAGTTTTATAGGACAAATTTTAGTACTTCTGATTCAACCCCCCCCCCCCCCCCCCCCCCCCGCCCCCCCCCCTCTCATAAGTACTCTTTCCACATTTGAATATTCCAACACACAACTCATGGCTTCAAGAATTTCTTCTCAAGGAAATCTTTCATGAATCTCATATGAAAGTTGGTAAGAAATAGGCTTCACATTTTCACTAATAGATTCAACAATCTTGTCAAAATCATCCTTTCTAACTAGTAGTACTCTACCTCTTTTTCTTTTCTTAGATTGGTGCATTGGTATTTGAAATCCTTTCACAAACACACATAGCTCATTTTTTGCATTGAATCATAAAAAATTCTCAGCATGATTCAAATCTGTAATTATCTCCCACCTTTAAAATATTGTGTTATGACCTGGGAGATCTAAATACAAAGAATCCAAAGCCATGCATGCCATTTTACATAAATCACTATACTCTTGAATACACATAATTCTATCTTGGGCTTTCTTAACAAGTTTATTCATTAAATCTAGCATGGGGAGAAGACTAGCTAAAGTTAATAGGCTCTCTATATCACTTAACTTATTTAACAAATCAGGAGCGTTGTCTATTCTCAACATCCTTGAGAATCTTATTTCCTGCTATTACCCCCTTAGAAAAAATCTTAAATTCTACAAAACATTTAGGACTTCTACAAAAGTAGGAGTGGAGCTCATAGATTAGATCTTCAACTTTTGACACTATAGGAAAGCTACTTACAATCTTATATGCTAAATTCATTTGGTGGCCATGTAGTGTATGCCAAGCATGTAAGGTGCAATACTAGTTTGTAATCTTACACAAAGACCAGTCCTTTGCCCTTGCATTACTGAAGCTCCACCAGCTCTGACACACACTAACTTCTTGGCAATTATCAAGTCATCCATACTAGCAATTTCATTCAAAGCTTTCTTAACTTCTAAATATAAATTTTCTACAATTGAATTGGTCCTCATTTTATGAACACAAAGTAGATGAGCTTGACAAACATGTTATTTTACAATATATACATGCAGACCCAAGTGGTTTTATCTACCATAGTGACTTCATCTAAGGATAATGAAATGAACTTGGATTCTTTCACTCTCTCTTGTACATTTTGATATTCCACCTTAGCAAGATAGCTTGTCATTTCCCATCTAGTGTATATTAACCAATGTGACATAGGATAGTGAGGAACTCTCAAAAAGTATAGTAAGTTACTATATTCTGTAAAGTCTCTCATAAGATGCCCTCTAGTTAGAATATGAAAAATAACACTCATTTGAATAGTCTTTGCCAAGCTTGCATCACTAGCTAGATGTTGAAACCCATCCTTGATTGGATTGCCACTATTGCCACTACCAATTACCAGTATCTTGAAATGCTCTTCATATTCTATGGTATACTTAACATGAAGGAAATATTCCTTTGATTTCCATCTCATTGCCACTACTTCCTTTCCATCTATGATTTTTTTTCATAAACCTTACCAATATGTTTTTCTATAGTGTTGAGCTTTAGCTAGAACTTTTTCTCTCTTTTAGTTTTCAAGGTATAGATTGTACACTTGCATTTTGTTAGTGGTTCATCATTGTTTGTGACTGGTTCAATAAACCAGTACTTTGCTGCCCAATCAACCTAGAAAATTCTTTTCATTTCCTACTCTCACCCCATTTTTACATTCCTTATTCTTTTCTTCCTACCAACATCAATATCGATTTTTGTTACAACATATTTTGTTGTTTGAACATTATTATCCTCATTTGATGCATTTTGATTTAATTGAATAACAATCCCATCTTCTGGTGGTGTTGAGCTATTATGATTTCCTTCTACACTTGAAGTTGCACAAGTTGGTGGACTAGAAAAACTGTCAATTCCAAGGAAATTCTTTCTAGGAGTATCTCTATGTTTTTGGCATTTTGATGTAAGATTAATCACTTCACTCCCCTTGGGGGTCTTACCCTTGTCAGCATGTAGCCTTCCACTAAAAAACCTTTCACTTTCACCTCCCTAAGACAAAGCAGGTATTAATTAGAGACTCATCCTCCCCTGACATCTCAATTCACCAACAATCCATTTACTTCCTTGAGAATAAGCAGGGAATTGAAATTAGTTAATAATAGAAATAATATGAAGCGTAAAGAAATTATTGCCTACCTTGGTCCTTTACACTTTCTCTAGAATTATAATTTCTATGTAATCTGTTGCGAGATTGTAACTCTAGTCTCTCACCTGCCCATTGTCTACCAAAATATACATAACTTTTTTTCATAAACCAAAATATACATCAATTTTTTTTCATAAACCAAAATATACAATCCAGCAAAAATCAGAAACCTACAAAGAGCTAATCTTAGAAGTTATTACAAGTCCTAAATGGACCATGTCTTGATTGTATAAGGACCAAAAGTATCCATGAATAAATAACTAGTCTAAAGTGTCTATAATAGGCTAGTGTGGAAGTTTAAGTTTTTAGGAAATGGTTTATTATTTAAATAAATTTTTTTGTTATTTAAAATTCAACTATTTAAATGGTAATGACTAGTTTAGGGATTGAGAGGGAAGTTTCAGTTTGTTAGAGTTTTTAGACTTAACATTCAACTCAACAATTGAAGTTGGTTGAATTAATTATATTATTCAATAGGGAGTCTTTTATATAAAGGAAGGAGTCTTTGTTACGATAGATAAAAAAACAAAGGCTAGTGTGTGTACTCAGTAGTGGTGAACAAACAATAATACAACTACAATTCGATACCACATTGAATATAAATTTGACTGGTTTGTTCTCCATATGCATTGATAGGGTCTTCTCAACCGATTTATTTGCTACTGGATAAAGTTTCTAACATTTTAGTGAATTTTTTGTTTCAAATTGTAAACCAGTAATTTTGTTTACTGCTACTATTATTACAGTAGGAACCTAGAATAATGGGAATCACTCCATGAATATAAAGGCCTAATATTCATGGAAATTTAATTCTAATTTTTATTATAGATTACTAACCATGCATATGTAGATCCAAGTGGGATTTGGGTGATCATAGTTCAAGAATAATGAGGATAATATTGAAATTGGATACAATAATGGCTAATTTGGCCAAAAAAGGGGCATATTTTGTGAGAAAGAATGTTATACAATGTGGATTTGATGGTGAATCCATCATCAAATTGGTTTAGAAGTGTGTAGAACTGGGTAATTGAGAAAGCCCTAGATAACAAGGGTTTGGAGCCACAATTTAGTGGTTTTCATGTTGCAGAGCACTGAGCTCTAATTTCTTTTAGAATTGAGCAATTGGAGACATAATTAAATACTATCCAGAAGTTGGAAGTGGTAGGAGGTCCTTAGCCCATACTTCCTTTGGAAAACTTGGTCATTTTCATGCATTGAAACAAAGGGTTTCTCATGTTTAGGTGTATTGATCCAAAACAACTACAACAATATGAAAGTTTTGATATGTCATAGAACTCTAAAAAGGGTGTCTAGAAATGTTATTGTCAGATTGTCAAGTGTTTTGTGAGAAGATGAAGTTAATACCATCCTAAGTTTTTTGTAGGGTTATTGGACAACCTATTAGGCCATTGGAACAGTTTGAAAGAACTTGGTGTATTGGAAGCATGGGAATCAAAATAAAGTCTTAGAATCCCTTGAGTCTAACTGGTTTGAAGCCTAGGAAACCAAATCAATCATTTAGGACCTTCAAAGAGCTAGTCTCTTATTAGTGATTATTACAAATTATCTAGTTACCTAGTGAGAAGTTAAATTGATTATGCTCATGTTTTGGTGCTTGTAGAGTAAGGGTGTGCATGAGGTGTGATTCAAATCCCAAGAAAAATCTAGCGGACAACACTTACATTGTCCAAATTTAGATATGTTATAAGAAGAAGCAAATTTATAAGAGAGATAAACTGGGAAATTAGAGGATTGAGACTGCATAGCATATTAGTACATGTGTTTTGTACTTGATAAATAATCATTATCATGTTTTCTTCCAATGTGAGCATTTGACACTGGTATAGTGAAGGTCATTATTGATAAATATTTTCCTTATTACATTATTGAATAATTTTTTTTTGGATCTTTTTGACCAATCCCATCCCTATGAAGGTCATCTCAACTTGCTCTATTTTTGGTTGATTGCTAAGGTTTTTTTGCATGTTTTACTCCTAAAATAGATTTATAATGTAGTTAACTCTCATCAATTCAATAAGAGGATTTCATTAGGTCTTACTTTTCCTTTCCTTTCTTCCTCAACTTGTCATCTTGCAAATTTTTTTATTCATTTTCTTCTGTCTGTTAAAGTGCAAAATCTACTACTTCTATTTCCATTTTTTGTTCTTTTCTCTAGCTTTTATGGGGTTTGTGGTTCCATTTGACTTGTGGTTAGATCTATATAGCAATTTAATATCACTAACCTATGAATTCAAATTTATAACAATTTAATATTAAGAGGATTTCATTAGGTCTTACTTTTCCTTACCTTTCTTCCTCAATGTGCCATCTTGCAATTTTTTATATTCATTTCCTTCCGTATGTTAAAGCAAAAAAATTTGCTTCTTATGTTTCCAATGTTTGCCATTTGGTCTAGCTTTTATGGAATTTGTGGTTCCCTTGACTTGTGGTTCTCGATATAAGAATTTAATATCACTAACCTATGAATTCAAATTTACATGATTATTAATGTAATTAACCTAATGATCCTTCAAATGAGGCTCATGCACATATTTTTCCCTGCTACCTTACTAAATAGTCCCACTTGATTATACACCATACAAATGAGCTTGAAATTGTCAAGTAGGTATTCATTATATTCACAAGTGGTGGTCCTTATGGCATTCCATATTTAAGCATTCCATGATAATAAGCAAAGAATGATGAGTGTAATAAATATGGACTCCTTAGTATTTTTATTGGTGTTACAATGCTTTTGTGTTCAGTGGTTGAGTATTTTCTTTGATGTCAATCGAGTTTGATGTGTCAGAGTTGACAAGATGGTATTTGTATTGGGACTTATCACTGTGTCCTTAGGTAGTGTTTTTAATCATTAAAAAAAATGATAACATGCTTAAACAATTGTGTTTGGAAGAAAGATGTGATATTTACATGGTTAGTGACAAAATAAACTATAATATAACTATTTTTTCCCATTTATTTTTATGCACTTAAGAAAAGTGGTGAATGCTTTGTTAATTTGTGGAAAGTGGCGAATTCTTTCTTAACTTGTGAAAAGTGGTGATAAGATAATCCTTCATTTGATGCAACAAGCAACTTGAACTAGCTAGAGAATGGAGGCAAGGTTGTGGAAAAGTATGATGCTATCAAGTTTTCATAAATTTGTGAGCTTCTATTCTAAACACTACCTTAGGACTAAGTAAAAATGAAATAAAAACTTTAGAGAATGATAATTTTTTAATCTTATGTAAACTATCTTTCATCATTAAAACTAGCAAACTTCACCTTGGATCTCTACAATGTAGATTTTGTTCAAACAATGGGAATTTGGTGTCAAAGACAACATGGGAATAACATAGAGGATAGATTTATAACAATATAATATTTACTATTATTATATATACCATGTGATTCCTCATTTATTTTCTAGCTCACTTTGAGAGTATCTTAAAATATTTACATGTTGACAAATGACATGATCTCTACAAACCTTTTTAAGCATTCCATATTTATTACACCCATCATGATCAAGCATCATTCCCTACATATGATTTTACAATTTTCATCATCTTGGGCTATTTCTGCAAATGTAGATCAAATCTCAATTCCATTGGTATGACCCTTGATTTTCTAAAAAGTTCAAATTCAAATCTAGGAAATTCCCAATCGTTCAAAATTTGTGACCTAACTAAACATGTTTGAGCAATTTATTGTTATGTATTGGTATTCAAAGAAATTCATTTCAAATCCTTTGATATCTCTTGATAATCTCTCTCATCCTACAAAGCAATTAGTGGGATTTGTAGGCTTGAAATCTTCATCAAGGTCAATTAAACATGATTTATTTTATGCTATATATATGAGCTTCTTATTAAATTAACCTAGATAAGCTCAAGGAGAGTCTATTTTACAACACATTCCACCAATTTCCATCCCTAAATTTCTTTTCACTCTTTCATCTCCAAAACTCATCCATTTATCCCACCTTTCCCATTTCAAAAATCTATATAACACAACTTGAGATGTCACTCTAATTCACAATTAGTGAATTCCATAAAGGGAAGTTAGGTTTGGATGGTAGCTATAAAGCATATTCCATAAAGAAAAGTTGGTTTTGCATTGGAGCTATTATGCATATTCTTGAAATTAGTCTTCAAGGTAAACTCCATATGCAAGAAGAAATCCCTCTTTAAAAGTGGTGGTTACTATGTAGCAGTAAGAATAGGAAGCCTATAGCTATATGTTAGCAACCTATAGATATATAGTCATTGTGTCCCTATTTTTCTAGAGACATCTAATATCTTACATGAAAGAATAGTCATAGTTAACTAAAGAAAAATTTAATAATCATAGTCATAGTTTCTACAGGTACTAATAGACAAAATTTAGTTAAGTGTGATGTTACAAGCTAGAGAAATCAAGTGTATCTTTTAGGTTTAAAGAAATTATAGACAAAACTTCAAAACTATGGTCATGACAATAGTCATAAATATGAAACCATTGAAACCATTCTATTTCACACAAATTTTAACATTTAGTAGGTGAAATTTGTAGTCTTATCAAGGGATAGCAATGATTTTGGAGTAGATTTTTTGAAATGGAATGTGGAAACTACCTTTGGAGTTTGAGTCATGCCCATGATATTTCCTACCCAAAATTTGAAGGCGTGCTAGTGGTATTTAGTGAATTTTTCATTGCTTGGGAAAATTGGGATTTATACAAATCAATTACCAATTGCCATAAGAAAAAATGAGCCAAGTCCTCCACTTGCCCTAAGGTAAAATTATCCAACTCTTGCACAACAAAATGAAACACTATTGGAAAAATCCCCCATACCGCATGCAAATGCAATGTTGAAACTTGGTGAACATTACCCCAGTAACCATTACCTGGTCAGCTGCATGAAAGGTGGATACCATCTTTAAAAAATGAAAATGCAAAGTTTTCCTTGGCAATTACTAAACTTGACAATGCTAGGTGATTGTGTAAACCTGACAAAGCTTGGTGACTAGGTAAACCATGGAACGACTCACAAATCACTAAAAAAAACTCCCAAAAAACCTCAAATTCACAAAAATATGAAAATTTTCCACTATATTGTAACCTACCCTCTATTCCTCAACCTATTCTTCCTCTAATTTCTCTATCTATGACGGTGCTTGTGGCTCTTGACCTTGCGGCTCTTCTTGTTAAACTTACACATGTTCTTGTTGAGGCCCTTCGGATTGAGTTGTTTGCTTCCTCACCTTGGAAGGTACTCTTTTACTCTTATTATTTTGATTAGTTGCAAAGTACTCAATCTCCTTCTCATGTTGGTGTTTCATTTCTGGCCTTACTAGGGATTGAGCGAGGAAGTTGGCACTGTGACTTTCACACCTTTACCTTTGACTGACCTTGTAGTAGCCTGAGGAACTATATCCATTCTAAATGTCTTCTTGATCCATTCCTTTGTTAGCTGGACTATATTCCTAGCTTGATGATTCATATCCACATTCTCATCCCTCCCTATTTAAACATTTATTATGGGCTAGTCATACATTTTAACCTTGTTGTATAATGGATCCATGAAATCTTTAGTATCCTTCTCCACACCCTTAAGAGGGATCTTCATCTTTAGCACTTTCTCTGCTAAGTATAGATTCAATCTGCAATATTCCCTTTAATGGACATCATAGTCATCTAAAATGTTCATCCAATGATCTTCCAACTCTTCTTTGTGTACAAACTCTTTCCTTGCTAGTTGTTTTACCAACCCAATATTGTCAAAGTATGGCCAAGGGGAGTTTTATTCTTCCAGGGGATATTGATCTCACTTAGAGTCAAACATGGAAATATCCTACTTTTGCTTCACCTCATAGGCACCAATTGTGATGGGCCAGAACCATGTCTTCTTATGTTGTCTTCTCACTTTGTCATATACAAATGTGAGTTGGCATGAAATCTCTAGTAGAATGACCCTATCTGATGGGTATCTTGGGATCTTCTTTGGTGATAATATATTATTAGCTACTCTAAGATAGGTGAATATTTTGAAAAAAATGTAGTAGGTGGCAATTTTTATGATCCTGGGTCTTGCCTCTATTGACATTCTTTTGGTGTAATCACCTTTGATGAACTTGGTGATAACAAAGATGAACCCATCATTCACCATCCTATATTCTACACTTTGCAATGGTAGCTTCTTCTTAACCAATTATGGATATACTAGATAAGGCCAAGAATTTTCATCTTTCATGCTTCCTTTTCTACAAAGGCCTAGGTAGTATATGGTTCTATCCGCTAGTAGATACACCATGTATGATGTCATCTAGAGACATGGATTGGATTTGATGGCTACAAGTTTCTTATCCAAGTTCTTAATTAGGATGGTAGCCCAATTAATCAAAATTTTCCATTATGATGGTTTCTATAAAGTGGACCATCTAGGTTTTAAGGTGTCCTACTATAAGAAGTCCCATAACTCTACTCCAAAACATAATTGCACAGCTGATGTCATCCTTCATAGAACCCTCTGGTCATATCAACTTTATCAACTCTATCGCCCATTAGTGTTTTGTCTATCAGGAAGGAAGATTTCACTATCTCCTATGCATCACTCAATTTATTCTTATACCACCTTTCTAACCCATGATAGGAAATATGTAAATATTGATCCACCCTTGGGAGATGGAATAATTTCTTTATGTTCTTCAGTCAAAGTTCCAGGACCATCTCTCCTGTAACACTCTTAACGACCTTCTCTTTGGTCACATAGTGTTTTGAAAGGGTCATTATAAGTTCAAAGGATTGAACTAATGTTGGACACGATGTTACATTGACAAGGCTTGTCCAGTTAAGTGTTGACACCAACACAAATCTCTCTTTAGGTTTTCTCCACATTGTGAGGAACACATTCTAGTCTATATGCCCATGTTTTGTGTCTTTAATCTCATCATGTCCATCTTGAAACATGGATTTCCTTGGTGCTCCTTGGTACTTGAATACTATTGATTTTGGATCTATCTTTTCTTCCATTGAAGAGGATGATGATGCCATCTTATCTGCACAAGAAACCTAAACATCAATTTGAAAGCTAGAAACTTAACCTAAAAAAAGCCTTTCTTGACTCCAAAATAGGTCCAACTCAATCAAAATGTAGTCAAAATAGTCACATCCCCTCAAAATTCCCTACTATTCTCTTTAGCACATCAAGCACACCCTTATAGGTGCACAAGTGTGCTTCTTTAACCCCTAAATGGCCTTTTGTGTGCATGTGCAGATGTATGTGAGGTGCACACATGTGCATGTATGCACATGCACATTGCACAGTGAAATTAGGAAGACGCTAAGTCTTTAGTTAGTTTTTTAACTTGTTTTGTGAGAATAAAGGTGCACATGTGAGCACCTCAAAATGCCTTATTATTTTTGCATTTGATTGTTTTCTTGATTAAGTTTGTGAGGGAAGGTTTGCACATGCACACCTTATGGAGGTGTGTAGATGCCCACCTTGGGGTGTGTGCATGTGTGCACCTTCCTTAAGTGATTATGAGTTTAGGTGTCTTAAGTTAGCCTTAAGTTTTAAATCTTAGCAGAGGTTAGAAGGTGCACACATGCCCACCTTATGGAGGTGCGAATCTGCGCAACTTCATTTATGTAACTGACTTTATTTATGTTTGTTGATGTAGGATGGGAAGCAGTGAAGTAGAGTAGGTTAGTGCTATGTGGAGGTGTGCACTTAGAGGGGGTGAGGAGCATAGTGTAGAGAAGGTAGGGGGTCTACGGTCTTGTATAGACCTTGGGTCTAGTGTAGACCTCTATGGGTGCAAACCTTCATAGTTGCACACCCTCTAGAGCTACAAACATGTGCAGGTGTGCATCTCTAAAAGGAGGTGTAGTGCACACATGCACATGTGCATAAGTGCACTGGTGTGCACTTAAAGCACATGTAAGCTCAAATCTTTAATTTTTCTCTAGTCTCTATTCCCTAAACTTCCCTAGTTAGATACTAGTGTTTGACCTAGACTCCTAAGGAGTCCAAACGTGATTCTATCCACAACATGTATTTTAGTTGAGTGTGTCAATCCTTTAGATTCTCCTTCAAAAATGTATTTATCATTGTGATCAAGTTCTTATCAGTGGACATAGCCACACCATTCCCTTGGTGATCGTAATTAAATGAGAACTTTATTATAAATTGATTGTCTAATGCCCATTGAGTAATGAAGATAAATGCAAAACATGACCCATTATTACATACAAGGAAGAAAGGCATTCCAAATCTTGTAACAATATGCTCTTCTAAAAAATCAATAACCACTTTAGTTATGCAATTTTAAAAAGTTTTAGCTTCTATCTAGTGTGTGTAATAGTAAATAGCTATGAGAAAAAACATATGTCCTCTAGATTATAGTGGTTTTAGTGGTCCAATAAAGTCCAACCCCTACTTAGAAAATTAACATGCCTCAAACATTGGTTGTAGTGGCATAGTTGGATGTCTCTCTATTGGCACTTGTTTGACAGATGTGGAAAGAGCGTACATGTTCAAATGTATCCTTAAAGATAGTAAGCCAAAAGTAACCTAATCTTAATATCATATGGGTCATAGCCTCTTCTGATCCATGTCTGATGCCATTCTTATCATAAAACTATTCCAAAATCTCTTTTACTTCTTCATGTCCCAAACACTTTAGGTAAATTCCCTTGTAGTTTCTTTTATAAAGTTTCATATCTTGAAGCATATAGGATTCACATTTCATCTTAAGTCCTTTGTGGTGGGAACCATTCATCTAGTTAGGGTACTAATTTTTCAAAAGATAGTACACAATATCTTGATACCAAACATCTATGATTATCCCTTGGTCAAAGCCCACTTGAGATACTATAGTTTTTTTCATCACCGGTATAAATTTCATCATCAAATCTAACTTCATTGATAGTATTCACCTCATTATCAACTATCATCCTTCTCAAACCTTTTCCTCTAACCAACTTTATTGATTAAATCTCCAATTCAAACTCTTGTAATATACCCATCCATTTTCCTTTTCTTTTACCTAATTTATTTTGCATAAGAAATTATTTGACTATAGGATCTAGTGCAATAGCATATACCTTGCTCCTTAGTATGTAATGAAAAAATTTATTGACTATCTTTATTAGGGAAAATGATTGTTTGTTAAGGTTGGAATAGTTCAATTCATCATTTTGTAGTGGACAACTCATGAATATAATAGGCCTCTCATCTTCTTTATATTTATTTTGAGTAAGAATTCCTACACACAAGTGTTCTGGAGTGAAGGAATAGATTTTGAAGGGCAAGTCATAATCTAGACTTACAAGTACTGGACCATAGAGATGGCTACTTTGATGTCTTGAAAAGATATCTTTACTTTAGGAACTGATTCAATTTTTGCTCACTTTTTCAACAAGTCATTAAGAGGTTGTACTATCTCAACAAAATTGCTAATAAACTTGCATACAAAATTTATCTTCCGAAGGAAAGATTTATCTTCCTTTTGGCTATGGGGAGGTGATAAATTTAGAACCACTTCTATTCTATTAGGATCAATGGGTATCCCAACTTGAGAAATAATATGACCTAGAAGCTTCCCTTTGGTGACCCCAAATGAATACTTCTTATGATTGAGAAATATGCCATATTTCTAGCATCAATTTGAATACTTTTCTTAGATCAATGACATTAATACTTTGATCTTTTGAAAAGATAGTTAGGTCATCCATATTGATAACTATACATTTATTGATCAGCACCTTGAATGCTTTGTCCATCACTCTTTTGAATGTGGCTCCTACGTTGATCAATCCAAAAGGCATCCTTCTATTTTCAAATGTTCCCCATTTCATTATGAATGCAATCTTCCACCTATCTTCCTTATCTACCATCACTTGGTTGTATCTTGAATATCCACCTAGAAAATACATCATTTTGGATCCATTAATGATCTTTAATACTTCATCAAGTGAGGGAAAAGGGTAATTATCTTTCTAGGACACTTGGTTCAAATTATGAAAATCTAAGAAAAGATAAATTTTCCTAGTCTTTTTCCTTACTGGAATGAATTTAGCTACCCATGTATGATGTCGAATCTGAAAGATAATTTTAGCATCAAGAAACTTGTAGACCTCTTTCATTATTAATGGTTCAATAATGAGTGTATCATCTTAAAATAGAAGCATGTCCATATTAAAAGTGTTTAACCCTCTAAGTAAGTGGTCAAGGGTCATGTCAAGTGCCTTGAATATATCTTTGCATGGATTTAGTTTTTTTTTCCCTGTTCCGCTTCTCTCTCTCTCTCTCTCTCTCTCTCTCTCTCTCTCTCTCTCTCTCTCTCTCTCTCTCTCTCTCTCTCTCTCTCTCTCTCTCTCTCTGGCTCTCTAGCCTCCTTCTGACAATTTTCTCTATGAAACTGAGGACTTTGACTTTTTGGGTCAAGGATGACCTAAAGGGTCAAGATTGACCTTGACCTTGACATAGGCCAAGCATGACCTTGACCTTGACCTAGGGTAGGGTCGACCTTGTCCTTGACCTCAGGTCCAATTTTCAAGTTTTGGGAGTTTTGAGATATTGGGCTTTAGAAAGTTTCATTTTCCCTCTTTTAGATTGGTTGTTCTGGGTTTTAGAATGGTATATTCTTAAATTGCATTTAATTTGGTTCATTTCTATGTGTTAAGGTTAATTGGGATTTAATGCTCCCATGTTGACCTTCTCCAGAAGTTTGTGCCTTAGATCTCTATATAAGGCAACCTTCCTTCCTCATCCATCATCCTCTTTCTATAAGTGAATCTACATATACACTTTATTAGCAAGGAGCTACCTACATGAAGTTTTGATCTACTTATTATTAGAGCATTTACTATCCATCAAGCATACAAGCATTCAAGGTCCAATTGGTCAAGGAGGTCCATTGTTAGCCATTGAAGGATTCAATCTCTATGGAGACCTCTTGTTGAAGATTTCTCTATCCACATTCATCCAAGCCTATTCCTATTCAAAAATCCATTCAAGATTGGTTTTGAAGATCTAATGTCATTGATTTGAGATATCTTACCTATATTTCTACATAAATTTGGAGCATCCATACTTGTGGATTCAAGGATTTGAATCCTCCACAAGGATTTCAATATAAGCAAGGTGAATAGTTCTATTTTCTTCGTTTATACATATTGCAATTTTAATTATATTTCAAGGTTGATTCCAAATTGGGGTTTGACTAAGGCAAACCTTCCATCCAAATAAACAAACAAATTTTCTTGAAGATATATGTGTGAAACATTGAATTAAAGTGCAGATTTGGATACGCTTTTCATTAAACTTGCGAGATCCACAAATAGAAATTTTGTCAGAGTAGTACAAGTCAAGGTCAACTTTTCAAGGTACAATTGTGCACTGGGGTAAGATTGTGGCCCTCTATCTGGGTCAAGGTAGACCTTCCTTCAAAGGGACAAAAGTGTTTGGGTTTTCTCTATTTTGACATTTCTCATAGACAATAGCTTGCAAAATTTCGTGAAAAATCAGCATTTTAAAGATTTTTTCTACTTTGAGGTTAGTATTTTTCTTTTATTTATTCAAGATTTCAAGTACATATTTTCCATAGAAATATTATAGGATCTACTCCTTTCTTCATATTCTTCAGTGCTTGATTGATTTGTGCATTGATAACTTTCTTGTGGTTGATCAATTTGGATCATTCTTTTTGTAAATTTGCATTGAGGATAGGTCCTATTTTCTTCCTATTCATTTTGGTGAACTCGACATGCTTACCCTCTTTTCTTTTTTAGAATTAGATGCCCTATTGTGTTTTGTGCTGTTAAATTTCATTTCATATTTGTTAGGTCTTTTCTGTTGGAAATATTCAAGATATGACAAGTTACTGAGAGGGGAGGGGTGAATCAGTAACTTTTAAAATTTCAAACAATAAAACTACATACTGATATATTCACCATTCATCCAAGTAACCTACTGTAAGCATGAAACAAAATTATTTGCAACACTTGAACACACAGATTTGGTGACCCAGAAACCTTACAAATAGAAAGTAAAACTGGGGTGGGGATGAAACCCACAAAGCTTCGTTACTGCAGTATGAAGTTGGCCGGTTAAGGCTTACAATGACCACTTCTGGTGATCTTCCCTATTAGGAGCAAAAAGGATTGCTAGATCCACCTTGTTAGAGGATTTACAAACATACAATAAAGTATGCACTCTGTTAGGAGATTTACAAAAGACTGTTAAGTCTACCTTGTTAAAGGATTTACAAAAATTGATTCACCTGTTAGAATGAAACAGTGGATCTAATTACAACTGATTGCTGATAAGATCTTCTATGCTCTGATTCACCTTGATGTGATAGATAAAACTTTTCTGCTCCAAAACTCGACCTTGCTGAATACCTTCACAACTCAGCACACATACTTTCGCACCCATGTATTTCTTTCGCACTTTTCATTCATTTCCATTACCATTTCCATTATACTTTTTTTTTTTTTTTGAATGATACAATACATTGCATATATATACCATCCAAATAAACAATACATGCAAGGTCGACCAAAACAAAAAGTGCAAATCTCTATACAAAGTCGGCCCAAGGTAAAAACTTGGGTTCACTGAACTGACTCGGTGTCCTTCTGATACTCGGCGTCCACTGCGTTACTCGGCATCATCATGCACTCGGTAGAAGTGAAGGCACGGTCCATACTAAACACTTCAAGTAGTTCTAAACTCGGTAACCACTGGAGACTCGGTAGAAGAGATGTCACTCAGTGAACACTTCTATCTGAACTGTAGCTCGGTGATCAAAGGAAACACTCGATAGAACCTTGTGACTCGGTGATAGTTAGTTTCCTTGATAACCGTCTGAGCTCGATAAAATTAATTTCCTTGATAACCTCAGGAGCTCGGTTATCATGAAATTCTCAGTCAATACTAAGTATATCTTCACTCGGTCAAAACTGATTCCTTTCTTTACCTCGAACACTCGGTAAACACTGGCTACTTTGTTCACCTCGATCACTCAGTAAACACTGACTTCTTTGTTCACCTCAATCATTTGGTAAACACTGAGAACTAGGTAAAGCTTGGCTTACAAAGGAATGTCCGGTGAGAGCTCCGTAAGCATTCAAAATCCAATAAGTGTTGTTACTAATGACAAAAATGTATCATAATGCCAACAATCTCCCCCTTTGGAATTAGTGACAAAAACACTTATGAGACAAAATTTATCTGACATGTTGATGACTGATTCTGAATATACATAGCTTCGTTATATACAACTCCCCCATAGAATGTACATACAGTATTTACATGAGCTATATATCTCTTCCTTTGTACAATTTTTTGAAAACACTTATTCACCCATAGTATACATATCCAACAATAATCTCCCCCTTTTTGACAATAATGCCAAAGAATAAAAGAATATATATACTTATATAGAAACACCAAAATGAGAGATGAACTCTGAATGTCGCTGAAGAATAAGCTGGAGAGTCTTATCCCAATTCTCTTGCAAAATTTTGCAGGTGGAAAGAGCTACTTGAACTTCAGCCGAAAGTTCAATCACATGGTCTGCAATGGAGAAGTTATTATCATGGATTAATGTCTTTGAATGTGCAATGTGCTTCTGCATTGAATCCATGATGGGAAGGATCATGTTTTGGATATCTATCAATGTAGATCGGATCCTTGCCTCTTCTCTCAACAGCTCTGCCTACTTCTCTGACAAAAATTTGATCCTGAGGTGATGAGATGAGCTTGAACTAGGGTCAAGCTTCAAGTTCTGTGTGCTCACCTTCAGATCCTCATCAATTTTATTTAGTTTCTCTCTTATTCCCTTAGTGTACTCGGTAACATCACAAAGCTTAGCAAAAAGAGATGTTACATTATTAAAAGAATTTTCCATATCTACCAAAACTGAGGTTAATGCAACCTGATTTATTGCAATGTTCTGGGCAATGTGTCCCAATACCTTATTATCAAATTTCTTTGTTGCACGCTCAATCAGCTTTTCTTGTCCGGAGGCATCTTCATTGAATTTATTAACTGCCTCTTCCAATTGAATCAAAATGTGTTGAGAAGTATCAACATCAACACCTATAGCCTCAGTAATTATGTTTCGGGCATCCTCAATTATCCTGTATTCCTTATCCCTTTCCGATCTTAACTACATCTGAGTAGCCTTTTTCTCAATAAGTTGACTAGCATACCTTATTTCTTCAATGGTAGCATTATCAAAGTCAATCTTTGGAATTACTATCTCTGTGTCCAAGTCAATGTCTTCAGGAATTTCCTTTCCAGTGATCATAAGTCTTAATGGTTGCTTTTGTTTGACTTTTGAGATGACTAGTTTGACCTTTGGAATAGACACAACAGTAGAGACAGAAAGACTAGCAGTAAAAACTGGGATGCTTGAGGGTTGAGTGCCAATAGAAGTATGTACAGGGTCAAAAATTTGAGTACTGGCCAAAAATGGTGATACACTCGGTAATATAGTATCTAAGCTCACTGTGCCTGAAGTAGATGGCGACAAAATTGTAGAGAAAATTGGAGTAGTCAAAATTGGAGAACTCACAGCAATACCAACTGATGATGATGGAGTCGAGGAGGCCAACTCGGTAGATGAAGAGGGGTGCAGCTTGGTAGATGAAGAGGGATGCAGCTCGGTAGATGAAGTGGTAGTCACTTCCACTGATGATACCTGGAGCTGAGATATGGCAGGTGTAGATGGTAAATCTGGTGTAGATGAACCTGTTGAAGCTGACTCCAACCTTGATGATGTCACAGGTTTAGCTGGGGAGTGAGGAAGGGATGCAATAACTGCTGCTACAATTTTTACTGGATCATCCTCCTTATCTTCCTTTTCAGCTTCTTCCTCTTTGTCTTCTTCCTCTTTCTCTTCCATCATTGCATGCAACTCTCCTGGTGTAACTGTGATGGATGGAGCACTATCTGATTCATCACTGCTGCTGCTGCTGTCATCATCCTTTATTTCTACTGGGTCTACACTGGGCTTATGTAGATGATAGATGTTTTTCCACATGTTTGTAGCATCATTTACAACATGCTCTATATCTTTGATCAAAATCAAACAAGTGTGGAATCTGATCATCATTTTACCTTCATGGGTTTTCAATTCAGATTTTACCTCTGCTCCAGTGAGACTAGGCCGAAGATTCTTCAGGGATTGCTCATATATATCTTTTACCATCTTGGTGGCTAACTCCCATCTTGGCTATACTCTCTCCAGTAGTTCTTTAGAGATATGAGGAGCAATCTGGTCCGGGGAGTATTTCCATTTTCCCATTTTGTTAAGTACCAGTTCCTCAATTTGCATTTTCTCTGCATCAGTCCTTGTCTCAAATTTCAATGCCTTGAAATTTGTGATGCTAGCTCCTTCTTCCAATGATTTGAGCCTTTGCTCGAATGTAGGTGGAGGCTTGACCAATACAGGTTCCTGAATACCTCTTCTTGTCCTCCGAGTAAATACTGCAGTAGGCTGCTTCTTGGGCTTGGTAATGATTACCTTGCCTTTCTTCTTTGCCGGTTGCTCTTCTTCTAGTTCTTCTTCTCCTTCTTTTTCTTTTTCACTTTCTTTATCTTCACCTTTTCCCTCGGTGAGCATAAGAGGACCCATTGCAGTTTTCAGTTTGGCCACTTTCCTCTTACCTTTGCTGATGGCCTGTGGAATTTTGATTTCCAGTTCAATTCTGGCCTTTGCTTCATCATAAGTACCAAAAATCCATTGCCTTTGGTCTACTGGCTCATTTACCAGTGCTTCAATGATATCCCTTATTTCATCAATATTTACCTGATATGGAAGAGGTTTCACCCATGCAACTCGGGGTCTAACTACCTGTATGTACACCTTGTCACAGTCAACCATAAAACATACGTCATCTTTATATTCTTCAACAAGCTTAGGAGGAATTCTGAATCGGTTATTCATTCTCTCCTTAAAGTCTTCAAAATAGTTATCCATGATACTATCAAAATTTTCTCCCATCTCTACTATAAAATCTTTAATCTGATACAAAATTGGGATATCTTTTCTCCATTCTACGGTTCCCTTTGATGGAAAGAATTTTTGTACATAAAATAGTAAACATATTAACAGAGATCCAAATTTATATGGGTTATTCTTCGATGTCCTTATACTGTCCATGTTCTTGTTTAACTGCTTCAACATTACTTTTGACAGATCAAACTCAAGATTCTTCTTTACAATTTTCAGGGCCAAATCCACTACTTCACACGGTACACTATTTAACCTGCTGGAACTATATAACTTATATGCAATAATATGTATGCCAAATCTTAGTTCCGGATCTATTATAGTGTTAACCTTCAAACCTCTACCATCCCACTCGACTAGGGTTTGCCTCTATAACTCATCCCGTCCTAGGGTTTTAGTTGTTTTGGCTTTGCTGAGCATCGGGAGACCCATGATTTTGTGAATCATCTTCTTGGTTATCAAAACGGGTTGTTCCAACCACAACTAACCATTATGCACTTGACTCAAGATATACCTAATCCATTTGGTTTGGAAGTTTCTAGGCATATGCGCGATGTGAGTCAAACCTTTGGTTTCCAAATGTTTGTGCTCGATTTTGAGAGAACCATTTACACATATCTCCACTAGGGCATTATCCATGTCCAATGTCCCTATTTCTTGAATAGCACACTTAAAATGAGTGCGAATGTTGTTCATGAGGAGTACCTTGGGTGGAATCTGTGATTGAGCTCCATTGGGATCGAGCGATTTAGCGATGGCAGGAATGAGCTTGAACGTAGGTGCCTTCCATTCTGTTCCCTTCACAAGCATTTCGGAACCTTTCTTCGCCTTACTGCTGCTGGTGCTTGTGGATGCCATTGCTGCTCGGTGAGTGAAAAGGTTTCGTAAGAATACTTCATTGGAAAATCTCTTCAAATCACTTGAACTCGCTTGAAAGCCCTTTTTTGTCTAAATCTCGAATTCGCGATGAAAAATGAGGTCAAAATCTTCCCTTTTGATGAAAAATTCGCCATTAATGTTCAGTACGGAGGTAGCTACGATCGACAGACTGTCATCCACTAGCTCAGCTTAAACTTCGCAACTCGGTGACCAAAAGAAAATAGGTTAAACTGACCTTAACTCGGTAAGAGAAGAACCAACCATGCTCGGTAAGTGCAACTTGGTGAAAGAAGTCTTATTGCACCCGACTGAGCTCGGTAAGGTCATGTACGGACCATGATCCTGATGTATCTGAAATACTAATTTGATCATATTTTCATTCTAGGACTGCTTAGGATATTTCTTTGTAGATACAGTCCTGCTCTTATCCTGATGAGTCTTAATTGGAAATGGTAGAGTCACTCACTTCTTGAGTGACCATTCCATCACTTGAATTGAATTGTCTGGCTCGGTAGACTTAGGAATCCATTGCTGCTTCATTTGCTTCCGAATATTGTCTACTTTTATTTTCTTCTCATCCTCAACTTTCTTTATGTTCATGCAGTTTTTAGATATATGACCAAGTTCTGTACATGTATAACATCTTATAGTGGCATCCCTTTTTCTTAGGTGATGCCTTGCACAGTTTATGCCAGTATGACCATATTCTCCACAATAATGACATCTGCACCAAGTGTTGTAGTCCCAACCAAATATTGCTTTGACAAGTTGTTCAGCTGGATTAAATGATTTGGATTTGCATTGTGATGCCTTATGACCTTGCTTTTGGCATTTGTGACATTTACCTTCAAATTTTGGTTTCTCTTTGCATTCATTGGCTTTGTGTCCATGCTGATTGCAATTGTAGCACTTTCCATTAAATTTTCCTTTTCCATTGCTCCAACATCTGTTAGATGTATGACCTAACTTACCACAGTGGCTGCAAGTAGGTCTTTGATTCTTTTGAGTACCCTATTTGGAGGATTCACCTTCTTCCTTGTATCCAAGGCCTACTTTACCATTTTGTTTATGAAAGTTTTCTTCATTTTGTAGATTCAATTGATCCATGTCCTTTTGAGATTTTACCATTCTCTCATTGACTTGTTTTTCAGAGATTAGATCACTTTGTAAGCTTGCATTGATTTGCCTTTCAGTAATTAAGTCATTTCTCAAATTCTCATTCTCAGATCTTAGATTCATAATTTCTTCATTTGCATTAGATAATTGAGTTACAAGATTTTCAAGCTGAGAGGATTGATTATTCCTTACCTCTAAGTCTTCAGTTGCCTTGTTTCTTTGCTCCAAGATTTCACATAGCCTGATGGACTGGATTTCTTGTTCCCTTTTGAGCTTTCTTACTTCTTCCTGCAGAGATCCATTCTTTTCTAAAAGTTCTTTGATTGCTTTGTCAGCTTCATCTGAACTACTTGATGGTGAGAGATCTTCAATCTTTTCTTCAACATACTGATAGTCATTCATTTGTCTTGCAAGTTCTTTTCTTCTTTTCAAGGATTGTGAAAGATGCTCTTTTGCTTCATTGAGTTGAGCCATGGCCATTTCCAGATCTAGCTTTTCATTCTCAATAGTTTTGTCAAGTCTGAATATCTCCATTGTCATTGATCTTTGCTCAAGCTGTGAAAATTTTATCTTGAGAACCTTAATGCTCTGATACCAATTGTTGGAAATATTCAAGATATGACAAGTTACTGAGAGGGGAGGGGTGAATCAGTAACTTTTAAAATTTCAAACAATAAAACTGCATACTGATATATTCACCATTTATCCAAGTAACCTACTGTAAGCATGAAACAAAATTATTTGCAACACTTGAACACACAGATTTGGTGACCCAGAAACCTTCCAAATAGAAAGTAAAACTGGGGTGGGGATGAAACCCACAAAGCTTCGTTACTGCAGTATGAAGTTGGCCGGTTAAGGCTTACATTGACCACTTCTGGTGATCTGCCCTGTTAGGAGCACAAAGGATTGCTAGATCCACCTTGTTAGAGGATTTACAAACATACAATAAAGTATGCACTCTGTTAGGAGATTTACAAAAGACTGTTAAGTCTACCTTGTTAAAGGATTTACAAAAACTGATTCACCTGTTAGAATGAAAGAGTGGATCTGATTACAACTGATTGCTGATAAGATCCGCTATGCTCTGATTCACCTTGATGTGATAGATAAAACTTTTCTGCTCCAAAACTCGACCTTGCTAAATACCTTCACAACTCAGCACACATACTTTCGCACGCATGTATTTCTTTCGCACTTTTCATTCATTTCCATTACCATTTCCATTATACTTTTTTTTTTTTTGAATGATACAATACATTGCATATATATACCATCCAAATAAACAATGCATGCAAGGTCAGCCAAAACAACAAGTGCAAATCTCTATACAAAGTCGGCCCAAGGTAAAAACTCGGGTTCACTGAACTAACTCGGTGTCCTTCTGATACTCGGCGTCCACTGCGTTACTCGGCATCGTCATGTACTCGGTAGAAGTGAAGGCACGGTCCATACTAAACACTTCGAGTAGTTCTGAACTCAGTAACCACTGGAGACTCGGTAGAAGAGATGTCACTTGGTGAACACTTCTATCTGAACTGTAGCTCGGTGATCAAAGGAAACACTCGATAGAACCTTGTGACTCAGTGATAGTTAGTTTCCTTGATAACTGTCTGAGCTCGGTAAAATTAATTTCCTTGATAACCTCAGAAGCTCGGTTATCACGAAGTTCTTGGTCAATACTAAGTACATCTTCACTCGGTCAAAACTGATTCCTTTCTTTACCTCGAACACTCGGTAAACACTGGCTGCTTTGTTCACCTCGATCACTCAGTAAACACTGACTTCTTTGTTCACCTCGATCATTCGGTAAACACTGAGAACTAGGTAAAGCTTGGCTTACAAAAGAATGTCCGGTGAGAGCTCGGTAAGCATTCAGAATCCAATAAGTGTTGTAACTAATGACAAAAATGTATCATAATGCCAACATTTTCTTGCATTAAGAGTAGATTTAGTTTATGCTCTTGCATTTTAAAATTCAAAAATACAAAAAAATTGCAAAATCTGTTTCAAAATACAAAAATATTTATGCTTTATGTTTACTTAGTATAGTTCATTGCATTGTTTTATGAGCTTTATTACTTTTAGTCCTACTTTTAATCTTTAGGTTAAACAAAGTCATAGACTTATGGGTACCTTTGAGCCTGAGTCTTCTTCTACATTCATTAGGATCTTAGATGAGAATTTGATTCTTCTTGATTCTAATCCACTTATGGAGAAAAACTCTTCTCACTCATATCATGACGAGGATGATGCTTTAAGAGTTTCTCCTAACCAAGTCCAAAAACTTTCAACTGATCTTGATAAAATGGGTAATTGACTTATTCAAGAAAATCATAATCAAGATTCTATTCAAGCTATAGAGGCTCTTAAGAAAGTTATTTGTGATAGTGATCAAGGTGTTAATCTCTTGCATGGTATTACTCACCTTATGGGTATGTGTAGGATCATGGTGTACCAAACTATGGCCTTAAGTGGCAGTGAAAAATCAACAAATCTGAGTTATGTCAACTTGACACATAATTTTAAAGTGGTTATGGACTTTATATCAAAAAGTTTTAAGAAAATAATCTTTAGGAAATTGAATTTAATTTATAAACTACTAGGCCTTATTTGGAGAAAAAAATAATTGATTGGTCAAAAGTTTGTATTTTAATGTAGTACTACAAAAATTTTAGTGCAAAAATGAAAAGTAGGTGTATGTCTGACCACCTTAATCAAAATCAAATAATAATTATTTTTTTGATATAATTATAGATATAAAGAATAGACTGATGCCCGGATGAGACGCATATTTTTGTGTATTCTTATTCCAAATAATTAATTAAATATGAATTTTTTACTAAAACTTTTTCGGAAAAAAAATTCCCATCTCTGACCACCTTAACTAATAGAAAATTTTATCAATTTTTTTTTCTTATACTAGACGAAGCATATAATTTGATGCAACTTTTGGATTTAAAATATGTTATACCATTTGAAAGTTATAGATATTTTTCAATCAGTATGTCAATCATCACTTTATAATAATCTTCATTAAAAATTAACTAATAAATATTTATTGAACTCATAATTTCACAAAAATTATATTGATGGAATCTTGAGAGTGATATAAAAAAACCCTTTTCGTTTCATTCAATTTCAATCAAAATAACATTGTCAAGTGGCTACACGAAGTTTGAGTGTCACTAAAACCTTTCTCAAACATGTTTTTTGTGTTGACCGAATAGGCTTGGTAAATACCAGGCCTAATTGGATATTTGATTTGAAATTGAATATCTAATTTCAAATCGGATATTTGATCAGGCCTGACAATTTTACACACCAATTTGGAGAAAAATTTGAGAGGGGGGTTTTTTTCAATTTTCAATTTGGAGGTAGAGAAATTTAAGAGGAAATAAATTTAAGAGGGAAACTTTAGATTGTTTTAGAGAGAAATTTATTTTGGGAAACTGTGGACATTAATAATAATATTATTATAATTTATTATTATACTTATTATTATATTATAGTAATATGTATGATTATTATTATTAAATATAATATAGTTATAAATATTATTATTATTATAACTAAAAATAATATAGTGATATACGTGATATATATTATTATTATTAAATCTATAATCTAGTAACATATATGATTATTATTGTTATATAATCTAATAATATATTATTATTATATTAAAATATACAATATTATATAATTATTAAATATAATATTGTCATAAAATGCATCATTTTGATGTATTTCATGGCAACATATGTCCCTAGGGCCCCTAGTGAAATTTTTAACCACATTCCCAATAAGCCCCTAGGGTTCCTAAGAATATACATTGTAATAGAAAGTCTTGAAAGGGGTCATAGGTTATCCTATGACCCCCTTCAACCCATATGAACAACTCTAATATGTCCCTAGGAGTCCTAGGACACATGTCATCATGGAATGTATTGAAGGGGGTCATAGGTCATCCTATGACCCCCTTTGACCCATATGAAAGATTCTAATATGTCCCTAGGGGTCCTAGGAACCCTAGGGACACATGTCAACGTGGAATGTGTTGAAGGGGGTTATAGATCACCCTATGACCCCCTTCAACCTATATGAACGATTCTAATATGTCCTTAGAGGTACTAGGACCCCTAGGGACATATGTCATCATGAAATGTGTCAAAGGTGGTCATAGGATGACCTATGATCCCATTCGACCCATATGAATGATTCTAATATCTCCATAGGGGTCCCAGGACCCCCAGGGACATATGTCATAATGGAATGTGTCGAAGGAGGTCATTAGACATGCTATCACCCCCATCGGCCCATATGAACGATTCTAATATGTCTCTAGCAGTCTTAGGACTCTTAGGGACACATGTCATCATGAAATGTGTCAAAAGGGGTCATAGGTCACCCTATGACTCCATTTGATCCATATGAATGAATCTAATATGTCCCTAGGAGTCCTAGGACCCCTAGGGACACATGTCATTATGGAATGGGTTGAAGGGGGTCATAGGTCACCTTATGACCACCTTCAACTCATATGAATGATTCTAATCTGTGACACATATCATTATGGAATGGGTCGAAGAGGGTCATAAGTCAACCTATGACCCCCTTCGACCCATATGAATAATTCTAATATGTCCCTAGGGATCGATGGAATGTGTCGAAAGGGGTCATAGATCACCTTATGACCCCTAGAGACATATGTAGTTATGGAATATGTTGAAGGGGGTCATATGTCACCCTATGAACCCCTTTGACCCATATGAACGATTCTAATATGTCCCTAGGGATCCTAGGACCTAAAGGGACATATGTCATCATCAAATGTGTCAAAGGGGGTCATAGGTCACCCTATCAACCCCTTCAAACCATATCAATGATTCTAATATGTCCCTAGGGGTTCTAGAACACCTAGGGACATATGTCATCATGGAATGGGTCGAAGGGGGTCATAGGTCACCCAATGATCTCATTTGATCCATATGAACTATTCTAATATGTCCCTTGGGGTCCTAAGATGCCTACGGACATATGTCATCAAAGATTGAGTTGAAGGGGGTCATAGGGTGACCTCTGACCCCCTTCGACCCATTCCAATATGAAATATGTCCCTAAGATTGCTAACACCCCTAGGGACATATGTCATCATGTAATAGGTCGAAGGAGGTCATAGGTCACCCTATGAAACCCTTCCTCCCATATGAATGATTCTAATATGTCCCTAGGGGTCCTAGGACCCTTAGGGACATATGTCATCATAGAATGTGTCAAAGGGGGTCAGAGGTCATCCTATGACTCCCTTTGACCCATATGAATGATTCTAATATCTCTCTAGGGGTATTAGGGCCCTTATAGACATATGTCATCATGGAACGTGTCAAAAGGGCTTCGACTGATATGAATGATTCTAATATGTCCCTAGGGGTCCCATTTCATCACTTTGACCCATATGAATGATTTTAATATGTCCCTAAGGATCCTAGGACCTCTAAGGACACATGTCATTATGGCATGTGTCTAAAGGGGTCATAGGTCACCCTATGACACCCTTCGATCCATATGAACGATTCTAATATGTCCCTAGGGGTCTTAGGAGCCATAGTGACACATGTCACCATAGACTGTGTTGAAGGGGGTCATAGGTTACCCTATGACCACCTTCAAACCATATGAATGATTCTAATATGTCCTTAGTGGTCCTAGGACCCATAGGGACACATATCATCATGAAATATGATTGCGATGGTGATAAGTCATCCTATGACCCCCATCGACCCATATGAATGATTCTAATATGTCACTAGGGGTCCTAGGACCCCTAGGGACATATGTCATTATGGAATTTGTCGAAGGGGGTCATAGGTTACCCTATGACTCCTTTCAACCCTTATGAATAATTCTAATATGTCTATAGGTGTCTTAGGACTCCTAGGGACATATGGCATCATATAATGGGTTGAAGGGGGTCATAGGTCAACTTATGACCACCTTCGATCCATATGAATGATTCTAATATGTCCCTAGGACCCTTAGGTACACATGTCATCATGGAATAGGTCAAAGGGGGTCATAGGTCACCCTATGATCCCCTTCAACCCATATGAATAATTCTAATATGTCCCTAGGGGTCCTGACCCCTAGGGATACATGTCTTCATTTGATGGGTTGAAGGGGGTCATAGGTCACCCTATAACCCCCTTCGACACATATGACTGATTCTAATATGTCTCTAAGGGTCCTAGACCCCTATAGACACATGTCATCATAAAATGTGTCAAAGGTGGTCATAGATCATCCTATGATCAACTTCGACCCATATGAATGATTCTAATACGTCTCTAGGAGTCCTAGGACCCCTAGGGACACATGTCATCATAGAATGTGTTGAAAGGGGTAATAGGTCACCCTATGACCCCCTTTGACCCATATAAAAAAGTTTAATATGTCCCTAGGGGTTTCAAGACCCCTAGGGACATATGTTGTCATGGAATTGGCCGAAGGGGGTCATAGGTCACCCTATGACCCCCTTTGACCCATATGAATGATTCTAATATGTCCCTAAGGGTCCTTGAACCCCTAGCGACATATGTCATTATGGAATGGGTGGAAGGACCTATCTGAATGATAATAATATGTCACTAAGGGTCTTAGGACCCCTACGAACATATGTCATCATAGAATGTGTCAAAGGGGTAATAGGTCATCCTATGACCCCCTTCGATCTATATGATTCCTAGGACCCTTAGGGACTTATGTCATCATGGAATGTGTCGAGATGACCTATGACCCCCTTTGACCCATATGAAAATTTTTAATATGTCCTCAGGGATCCTAGGACCCCTACAAACACATGTCATCACGAAATGTGTCGAAGGGGGTCATAAGTTGCCTGATGACCTCCTTCAACCCATACGAATGATTATAATATGTACCTAGGTGTCGTAGGACCCATAGGGACACATGTCAGCATGGAATGGGTTGAAGGGGGTCATAGATCACCTTATGACCCCCTTTGCCCATATAAACAATTTTAATATGTCGCTATGGGTCCATATGAATGATTCTAATATTTCCCTAGGGGTCCTATTACCCCTAGGGACACATGTAATCATGGAATGGGTCGAAGGGGATCATAGGTCCACCTATGACCCCCTTCAACTCATATGAGCAATTATAGTATGTCCTTAGAGTTCTTAGGACCCTTAGGGACATATGTCATCACAGAATGTCTCGAAGGGGGTCATAGGGGTCATAGCTCACACTAACACCCTTCAACTCATATGAATGATTCTAATATGTCCCGAGGGGTCCTAGGACCACTTGAGATATATGTCATCAGAGAATGTGTTGAAAGGGGTCATAGGTCATCATATGACCCCCTTTGACCCATATGAATGATTCTAATATGTTCCTAGGGGTCCTAGGACCCCTAAGGACATATTTCATCATGGAATGTGTTGAAGGGGGTCATATGAATGATTCTAATATGTCCATAGAGCTTTTGGGACCCTTAGGGACACATTTCATCTCGGAATGGGTCGAAAGGGGTCATAAGTCAGCTTATGACCCCTTTCCATCCATATGAATGATTCTAATATTTTCCTAGGGGTCCTAGGACCCCCTAGGGACATATATCATAATGTAATGTGTCAAAGGGTCTCATAGGTCATCATATGACCCCCTTTAACCCATATGAATGATTCTAATATATCTAGGGGTCCTAGGACCCCTAACGACATATTTCATCATGGAATGTGTCGAAGTGGGTCAAAGGTCACCCTATGGCCCCCTTTGACCCATATGAATGATTATAATATGTCCCTCGGCATCCTATGACCTCTATGGACACATGTCATCATGGAATGTGTTGAAGGGGGTCATACATCAACCTATGATGCCCTATGACCTATATGAATGATTCTAATATGTCCTTAGGGTTCCTAGGACCCATAAGGACACATGTCATCATAGAATATGTTGAATGAGGTCTTAGGTCAGCCTATGACCCCCTTCGACCCACATCAATAATTCTAATATGTCTCTAGGGGTCCTAGGAGCCTTAGGGACACATGTCATCATGTAATGGGTCGAAGGGAGTCATAGGTTAGCTTACGACCCCCTTTGTCTCATATGAATGATTCTAATATGTCCTTAGGGGTCCTAGGACCCTTAGGGACATATGTCATTATGTAATGGGTTGAATGGGGTCATAGGTCAGCGTATGACCCCCTTCAACCCATATGAATGATTCTAATATGTTGCTAAGGGTCCTAGGACCCCTATGGACATATGTCATCATTGAATGGGTCAAATGGGTTCATAGGTCACCCTATAATCCCCTTCGACCCATATGAACAATTCTAATATGTTTCTAGGCTTCCTAGGAACCCTAAGGACATATATTGTTATGGAATGTGTCGAACAGGGTCATAAATCATCCTATGACCCCCTTTGGCCCATATGAATGATTCTAATAAGTCCCTAGGGGTCGTAGGACTCCTAGTGACATATGTTATCATAGAATGTGTCGAAGGTGGACATAAGTCACCCAATGACCCCCTTCGACCCATATGAACGGTTCTAATTATAGACACCTAAAATCCTCTAGAAAATAATATTTTTATTTTCTAAAAAAAAAGTCTCTATGACATCATCATTTATTAATTAATTAATTATTTAATTAATTAATTTATTTTTATGCCATTAAATCCCTTTAACTTAATTAAAAATATTTAATTAAGGAATCCCTCCCAAAAATGTTTAAATCTTATTTAAACATTATTTCCTTATTTATTAATTATTTAATTAATAAATTGACCAAAAATCCTAAAATAAATAAAAAATTTATTTTTTGCCCAAAACTTGGCCAATTTCCTTAAGACCACTAACCTCTTCCAAAATCTTCTAATCCTTCTTTAATTTTGATTAAAGGCTAATCTCATCATTTCCTACCCCTAATTCCAACTCAAAATATTTAATCAAGATTAAATATTAATCCTGATGTTTATTAAAAATATTTTAATAAATATCTCCTCAACCCAAACCCTTGAAATAAATAAAACTTTATTTATTTCATAAAATCTTATCCTAGGAAGGTCTAGACTCTTCTAGAAAGTCTTCATCCTCATCCAAAACCTAGACTCTTCTAGAAGATGTCTTTAACCCTAATCCTAATCCCCTCCTAACCTTGTCACATTCCCTAAACATGGGTTAAGACTTGCTAACTCAAGCCAAAGTTAACAAATATCTCCTCCTTCACCCACCCTCATTAATTGCAATCCACTTGCCATCCACTTGCCTAGTCCTAAGCCATCTCTAACCCTTCCTCTAATCATTTTTACAACCCTAAGCAAGCTTAAAACCCCCCTAAACCCTCAAATTCGAATTTCGTGGTATCTCTCACAAATATCTTCAACCACAAAACTTTATAAAACCCACAAAGTCATAAATGTTCTTACAAAGCACTTATGAAGGGTCTTTATGAAGATTTTATCTCTTGAGCCTCCTTTGTTTACTCATCCTTGCCCTTTCTTCCATCCTCTCACCCTGTGACATGTGTCACTCCCTGATTGGTTGTAAGGAAGCACAATCCATGTGCTCTCCTCTCATGCAATCTAAGCCCTCCATGAGCTTTTTCCCATCCTTGCATCCTAGCCCTTGATCCCTCAAGCCCTTTGCCTATTTAAGGAATCCTCTCCCAAGCCATTTTAACACAATCCATGAAGTAAAGTTATAATGCTATTTTGAGAGCCAAATCCATACTAAATCCATCTATCCAAACTAAAAATCCACAATCATTCATTGAAGCCTTTGGAAGCATATTGAGCATACATCCTATCCATTTAGACAAAGCCACTCAACAAGAGAGCTTCTCATTGAGAGAGCCCATTAATGGATCATATTCTCAATTGAGAGCTCATCTTAGTCTATCTTGAAGTTTATGAATTTTTTTTAGTTTGTAGAAGTTTTATTTAAATTTGGTTTCTATTAGCATACTAACATTTCTCATATACATTTTGGCACGCCCAGTGGGACCCCGCATGGGTCATCTTCATTAGCTTTTTTAGTCAAGTTTTGTATGTCATTTGCTGATTTTGGCTAATTTTGCTTTTTTTTGTGATTGGCAGGATTATATAAATTGGTTTTGTAGGTCCACATGAGCATGAAGAAGAGAAAGGAACTCATAGTCTATCTCATAGTATTTGCAGATTTTTCAAGCTTATAGGTGGACAACGCACTTGGAATTCTTCTTCCTCTTCTTGTCTATATTCTTCTTATTCCATCTACTTCTTCTTCTTCTTCTTGTGGGAGATCTTGGCCATTTTTTTTTTAAAGGAAGCAAAATCATACACACTTCTTTTTAGTGCTTAAAATGAACCCCCAAATCATACTTAAATCCATTAAAAAATTAAAAATTTGCAAAAAAGAAAAAATGTTTTAACAAGTGAAACTAAACCAATCTAATCATTTGCATCCTTGCAACATCAAGGTTTTAGATGAATTCATGCAAAGTTAGGAACACTTCATTTTTGGGAATTTAAAAAGAACTTCAAGTTTCCATTTCAAAAGGTTCAAAATCAACACTAAGTGCACAGTAAAATCTAAATCAAACTCAAAGCATCAATGAAGGATAAAATGAACCTCATTTGCAAAAATCTTAAAGTTCTTTTAAAATCTCATGAAAACTAAGAGTCCTAAATGGTTGCCAAAATTGTCCTAAAAAGCTTTGTTATTTGTTCCAAACAAATGTCTTGTTGCAAAATCGTGAATGTTTCTTAGGTTTTTCATGCATCAAAACAATCTAGGAATATCATTTTTGGGCTTAAAACATGCAAACTAGAACACAAAATCTTGAATGAAAGGCAAAGTCCAAAGAGTCATTTTCACTTTTGAGTCCAAAAACAATCTTGAATGATCTAAGGTAAAACAAAGCACTTCAAAGTTCTTAAAAAAACACACAAAATCTCAATCTTGAATGCTCAAAGGAAAAAACTTGAATGTTTAATCACTTGTCTTTGAATGCATGTTGCTAAAATCACTCTTGAGCCCCATGGATTAAAATCAAAGTTGGTTTTTTTTATGAATGCATGATTAAAACAACAAATCCAATCTTGAATTCCATAGATTAAATAATCATCTTTTGGAGCATAAAAAGAATCTACATTTTTGTAATCTTTTAAGTTATAAAAACAAATAAAAATGCTTTGACTGAGTTTGTCGTTGGACTCACCCTCTTTAATGACCCATCAATTTAACCATTGGTTGCAATCTCAGTGCCATCTATGGGGATGGTTCCACCTAAGAGGGTGTTAAGTGATCCACACAAATTAAACTCCACTCACTTAGGTTTTTAGTGGTTTTTCTAAGTTAGAAAATTCCTTGAATGCACATTAATCTCGCTCACACTTCATTTGGGCATAAAAATTGGATAAATCTTGACGCGGAGGGCCTCTGAGCGTGCGCTTGAAATTGAATTTCACACACCTTTGTTTTGGTCTTAAACTAAACTCACACTCAATCTTGAATGCCTTAAAGAAAAATCAATCGATACTTGACGTGGAGGGCCTTCGGGCGCACGGGTTTACCTTCTTGTTGACCCTAACTCTTCTTATTGTTTGCATTCTTTCATCAATTTTATTTTTGTCGACGCTTCAAAGTTGGAATAAACATTGTATCTTAAACATGAGTGCTTGCAAAGTCTAGATCAGAAAATTTAAGCGTCAGTTGGTAAAAGAACAAGTGTGTTTTCTAGCCCAAGATCATCCAAGTCTTTTCTCCCCTTGTCGTCTTTCAAGGCCATCTTGGGTGCATAAGATTAGGATCCAAAATTTTGTCTTAGCTTTTTAGGAGGCCTGCTTGGGGATTTCATCACCCCTTGGGACGACCTGGACTCCAGCGTTCTGGTAGAGTATAAAGATCGGGAGGTGAATCCAAAGACACCTCTCTTGTGATCAAAATTTTGTCACTCGAGCCAAGCCTCGAGGAACTTTATACCCTTGAGAAGTGAAAGAGGAGAAGTGGGTTATCGCTCCTCTCAGCTGTGTGACATCTTTTTGGTTTCATCTATGGATTTGGGCCTCACGTACCTTGCATACATTGAGGACTCCCTAGCTAAACCAAATTTCATCCTTGTAGAAAGCTTCCTAGGATGTTGGTGTGTTTGACGTGCTTGCTCAAAACTTTTGTTTGCTTGTTTTTTCATAGCTTTTGAATGAATGTTTGCCAATTTTGGTCAAAATCTCAGAAAAGTAGAAATCTCCCAGCTCAAGGTATACTTAGCGTAGTCACTGCCTTATCAAAAAATTATCCAAGCTCCCCCACTGCAACCGAATCTATCTAGTTCTTTGCCTTAGAACAATCCCAAATCCAAAGTCCATCCAACTCATCCCCCTAGCCAGCTAGCAACCCAATCCAAAATCACCCAAGCCTTTAAAGAGTTGTTGTCACTTTGCCAAAATTTGCTATCCAATCAATCTATCCTACCAATCAACCAATCTCACCAAGGTTATCCCTCTGACAGAGCATTGTCTAGGGTAATCTAGCTTTGTCACTTGTATCCCTCATCACCTTGAGCTAAAGGTTGGGATCCACAAGTGGTCAATCTCGTGTCATGCCCATAGGATCATTAGTCTATCCTCAATTTGTCACAGCCACCACCAAATCTAGCACATAGGAAAGAAAAACTCTCACCTTTTGACAACATGCCCTTGAAGTCTTCCATCCTCAGGAAAGCCAAAAATCTCCAGCCAATCCTCCTTAGGTCTGTCATGCAGCTTTGACTCTCCCTAGGAAATCTTTCATCAGCCAATCCAAAATCTGTGCTTAATCCAAATCCAACCATGAGCTTTCATGTTCATCCATATGCAAGACCCCATCCCCATCAAACTCACCATCAAAGCATGAAGTACCAATCCTATCATGATGTGTTTGATCGCATTGTCCTTGCTCCCACCACCTCCTATTCCAATGATTATGAAAATCTTGTTGACTATGACGGGTATATTGAAAGCCTTAGAAACATTCCCCCAAGCATCCCCCAAAATCCAAGAGTTATTCCAAACTATCTAGTCATGCCATCTGATATTCCAGCTTCCCCTCCATCACCCCATCAACCACGCTTCCAATCTTCCACCCCCATCACACTAGCTATTTCTGTCAATCCACCTCCACCTTTGACACATGAGTCTCCAAGGAATCTCCTAGAGGAAATACAAGAAAAGTTTCCTCCAACAGTTGATAAGCCATGTCATCTAATCCAACCATGTGAAGTAGTCAGTGATGAAGCTTCCCCATCTATAATATCACCTCCATCTCCCATAGCTATCATCCCCATACCATCCATCAAATTTCTTAAAATCCTTCCACTACCCGCAAACATCAAAATCCCACCACCTATCAAATCCCTCCAAATCCTATCCACATCGCCTCCAAGCATTTCCCAAATCTCTCGTAATGACCCTTATGCATCCATATTCTACTCACCCATCTCCACTACTGAATCTCCCATCTATCCATCCACTGCCTTTAAAGAATCCATCCCTTCACCTCCTATTGCACCATCCACTCCAATCCAATCCTATCAAGATCCTACCCAAAAGCATGTTGACATCCCCCAAAGCACAAAAGAAGATACCATCATGTCATGTCTTCCATCCATAGTGCAGTCACCATCTCCTCCATCTCCAAAACCTCAAGCCATATCTCCTCCACTACAAGATATCTTGTCATCCTACTAGCTACATCAAGATCCTATCCTTCCATCTCCCTCGCTCCATGCTTCCATTTTACCACCTATCCAAGCTATTCCACCATCTATAATCTACCCTCTTGGTTCACTTACATTCATCCACGGTGGCCCTCTCTCAGCAGAAGAATTAAGAACAGTATCTCCCCATTGCAATACACCTAATAAATCACTTCTACCATTTTTTGCAAGCAAAAAGTTTCCTCAGCTTGTTCAAATGCTCAATTGATGGCATTATCAAGGTCAAGGTTTAGAACCACAAGAGCAAGGAATCAGAGAGCCTATTATTGCACAAAAAAATCTAGGATTTCATGGTCTTGGATATGTATCCAAAGGCTCACCATCTAAAGGTGTTGGTACACCACACCCCCAAACCAAGCCTATCTCCAAGCCCACCATGCCAGCCTCCCATCACTCCTTCAAGAAATCTTATGTCATCCCCCCTCCACCATCTTTGCAACCCAAAACAACCTACCATATCCCCCCTTCATCCGCTAAATCCATTTTGGGTCCCTATGTCCAAAAATCTACCATCCTCCATCCTCCTATCAGCCATCATTCAAATTCTATTCCCTCCATTCCTATGCAAGATCAGCAAAGGCACATATCGAGGCACATCATCCATCATCATCCCCCTACATGTTCTTTCATATCCTCTCCATCTCACAAAGCTTCTCCTCACCATCTTGCCAAAGATTACCACAGAAATGTGAATGCCAACTTCAAAATGCATAAAGCTAAAAATCCACATCCTAGGCAATCATATGTCTATTCTACAAGACACACTCCAAAAAGGCAAAATCCAATCAAAGAATGCAAAACAATGCAAAAGCCTATGAAAAGAAAATCCAAAACCATGTGGATCCCTAAGAAAAAATTTGAAACCCAATGCATAATGGCATCCACCATTGCTAATCCTACATCTAGTGACTCGTGTCCCCCATCTCCTAACTCCATCTTGGGTGCCTATACCCCCAAGCACACTTCCACAAATCCTCCATCAAACCTACATCTACCATCTATCCCCCATATGCTCTTTTCACACCCATCCCAACATGTGCCAATGTTGATCTTGCAAGCATCCCCATCTCATGCTCCTTTCCAGCCTTTTCATCCCTCCATCTCCTACCATCAATTTCATCTATTCCGATCTATTGCATAAATCACACATCCGGTGTACCAACAGCTAGCAACAAAATTGAACATTCCAACAGCTAGTGAAAAATCCCAAAAAAGCCAAAAATAGCTGAAGAAAGCCAAAATCATTCCAGCTAAGTCCAAAAGACAAAAAGTCAAAAAAAAAAAAGTAAAGAAAAATAAAGTGTCCACTGGTGAAAACTTGGCAATTCAAGCGCCTTGGACAAGTACCATCATGAAAAATTTGCAAACAAGCGTCATGCGTAATCCTGCCATCCCCAGCTTAGCCTATCACCCTCATGCTTTTGGTCATCTCTTGACGTCCAACTCTATCTTCCAATCTATCCACCTATCCTCCACCCTCCATCTTCCATCTCACACCATCCACTTATCTCCTGCAGCTTTAGCCAACCATCCCAGCTATCATCCATCTCCCTAGCCCATTCAGCTTTTTCCATCCTAGCTTTAATCCTATCACATCCATCGTAAGACCTCCTTCTGCATGTCATCTTCTAACTGGGGGCACTGTATTCCTTGGAGATCTTATCTTTTCCATCCTCCCTTTTCATTGGTACCTCGCTCTAGGCTATCCTCATGCAAATCCAATGTCATCCTCTCATTAGCCATTCACTCTAGCACTATCTATCAGCTCAGCTACCACCAACCTTAGCATTGTCCCCATCCTTGGTCGCACATCTATCATCATCATTGGATGCATCCTTCCAAATCCATATCTTAGGCTATCACCTCATCCTTAGTTTCTGCATCTTACACAAAATTAAGCTATCTCGCTATCCTCTAATCTTGAGCTTTTATCCATCTGTATCATACATATCATTGGTCTTTTAGCTTGTACCATATCTTGATTAGCCCACTTGTAAATATCTTGGTCTATCAGCTTGTACATCCTCTTTAGCTTAGTACCATTATATCTATCCAGTGTTCGTGTCAGTTTGTCCTGGATCAGCATCTTGCACCCATCGCACATCTTGGTTAGCTATTCCAATGCATCCTTTAGCTAGATTTCCTGTCACCAAAGTGTTATCTTTCTTAGTTCAGCTTGCTAGACGCATCACTCATCGAAATCTACCAGCTTAGGTGCTCTTTGATAGGTCCTTGTAGGATATAGCTTTCCTCATGTCTGATCTTGGTTCGTTAGTACCTCATCCTACCCATCTCATTGGCAAATGGTTCTCTTTTGGATTTTCGCTTTCCTTTGATTTGGACTCTTCCCTGTTGGGTCTTGAAATATCTTTTCCAAGCAATCTCCTTGTTCCCTCCTAAAGGTTTCCACGATCTTCCATATCATGTTATACTTTGAATGGGGCAATCAAAGTGTAAGGTCTTGATCATGTCTTTTGTTTGTTTTTCTTTTCTGCTTGTGGGTTAACCAGTGTCGATTTCACTCTGATTCTTTTGAGATTCATGTGTGATGCTGGGGCAATCCTTGTGTGTTTGTTTTAAGTCATTCTATTAGTCCTCTGGATAGTTGGTGAAAAGGCCTTGATGTTCTTGGTAACCTTGGCAATTAACCAGTAGTCCTATAGCGAATCTAGTGCTCAACTACATGGTGGTACTTCTCTTTGAAGTATCCCCCCTGCTCAAAAAGCTTCAATGGTTTTCCTTCATCTCTGTTATCCCCCATCCATATCTAGCATCCGTCTCTCCTACCCCAGCTTATGCATCAGTATCTCTTTGAATCACTCATCACTCTTAGCTTTAGGGATCCACAATCCTAGTCTTAGGGATCCACCAATCCAAATCAATCCACCAAGCCTCATCTTTCGAGATCCACAATCCTAGTCCTAAGGATATCCAAAAACCATCTTCCACCAATCTGACTCTTTGAAATCTTGTTGCATCAACTTTATAATCCCCTCATCCATCTCCCCATCCTGGATTCTTTTTTATAGCGCTTTGCTCCTTCATCCTCTGCAATCCCTGAGATCTTAAGTTTGCTTCCTCTTGTGCATCTGATTCTCCTTTATCATTCTCCCATTGTGAGAGTTTGAGCTAATTCAGCCCCTTCTCTTTGCTAATCTGAGTTTCCTTACTCATCTCGAATTCTTGTACTTTTCAAGAAGCCGTTGAGCCTTGCTTTCTCTCCCTGCCGCCTTCTTGAAGGGGCATCTCGCAGTCCATTCTCTCCTCTTCTGCTCTAGCCTTGGGCATCTTATTTTCTTATCTTTGATGTCATGCCACTTGCGGCATCACATCAAAGAGGGGCAAAATGTAGACACCTAAAATCCTTTGGAAAATAATATTTTTATTTTCTAAAAAAAAGTCCCTAATGACATCATCATTTATTAATTAATTAATTATTTAATTAATTTATTTATTTTTATGCCATTAAATCCCTTTATCTTAATTAAAAATATTTAATGAAGGAATCCCTCCCAAAAATGTTTAAATCTTATTTAAACATTATTTCCTTATTTATTAATTATTTAATTAATAAATTCTCCAAAAATCCTAAAATAAATAAAAAATTTATTTTTTGCCCAAAACTTGGCCAATTTCCTTAAGACCACTAACCTCTTCCAAAATCTTATAATCCTTCTTTAATTTTGATTAAAGGCTAATCCCATCATTTCCTACCCCTAATCCAAACTCAAAATATTTAATCAAGATTAAATATTAATGCTCATGTTTCTTAAAAATATTTTAATAAATATCTCCTCAACCCAAACCCTTGAAATAAAGAAAACTTTATTTATTTCATAAAATCTTATCCTAGGAAGTTCTAGACTCTTCTAGAAAGTCTTCATCCTCATCCAAAGCCTAGACTCTTCTAGAAGATGTCTTTAACCCTAATCCTAATCCCCTCCTAAGCTTGTCACATTCCCTAAACATGGGTTAAGACTTGCTAACTCAAGCCAAAATTAACAAATATCTCCTCCTTCACCCACCCTCATTAATTGCAATCCACTTGCCATCCACTTGCCTAGTCCTAAGCCATCTCTAACCGTTCCTCTAATCATTTTTACAACCCTAAGCAAGCTTAAAACCCCCCTAAACCCTCAAATTCGAATTTCATGGTATCTCTCACAAATATCTTCAACCACAAAACTTTAGAAAACCCACAAAGTCATAAATGTTCTTACAAAGCACTTATGAAGGGTCTTTATAATGATTTTATCTCTTGAGCCTCCTTTGTTGACTGATCCTTGCCCTTTCCTACATCCTCTCACCCTGTGACATGTTTCACTCCCTGATTGGTTGTAAGGAAGCACAATCCATGTGCTCTCCTCTCATGCAATCTAAGCTCTCCATGAGCTTTTTCCCATCCTTGCATCCTAGCCCTTGATCCCTCAAGCCCTTTGCCTATTTAAGGAATCCTCTCCCAAGCCATTTTAACACAATCCATGAAGTAAAGTTATAATGCTATTTTAAGAGCCTAATCCATACTAAAGCCATCTATCCACACTAAAAATCCACAATCATCCATTGAAGCCTTTGGAAGCATATTGAGCATACATCCTATTCATTTAGACAAAGCCACTCAACAAGAGAGCTTCTCATTGAGAGAGCCCATTAATGGCTCATATTCTCAATTGAGAGCTCATCTTAGTCTATCTTGAAGTTTATGAAATTTTTTTAGTTTGTAGAAGCTTTATTTAAATTTGGTTTTTATTAGCATACTAACATTTCTCATATACACTAATATGTCCTTTGGGGTCCTAGGCTCGCTAGGGACACATGTCATTATGGAATGTGTCAAAGGGTTTCATATGTCAACCTATGACCCCCTTCAACCCATATGAACAATTCTAATATGTCCCTAGGGGTCCTAGGATCCCTAGGGACACATATCATCATGGAATGTGTTGAAGGGGGTCATAGGTTAGCCTATGACCCCCTTCAACCCATATGAACTATTCTAATATGTCGCTAGGGGTCCTAGGACCCTTAGGGACATATGTCATCATAGAATGAGTCAAAGGGGGTCATAGACCCCCTTTGAGCCATATAAACAATTCTAATATCTCCCTAGGGGTCCTAAGACCCTTAGGCACATATGTTGTCATGGAATGTGTTGTAGTGAGTCGTAGGTCACCCTATGACTCCCTTTGATCAATATGAACAATTCTAATATGTTCCTAGGGGTCCTAGGACCACTGAGAACATATGAATGATTATAATACATCCCAAGGGTTCCTAAGACCTCTAGGGACACATGTTATCATAGAATGTGACGAAGGGGGTCATAGATCATCTTATGACCCCCTTCAACCCATATGAATTGATGCAGGAGCATCCAGAGGTATAAAGGCAATCCTGTGTCACCCAAAAAAATGTACTTAGACTTAGTTTCTGTTTCATGTGTTTTCATTTTTGGATACCCATTTGGGTCAAATAAAGGTTCCAACTCTCATAGTTCCACTATCAGTATTCTAGGATAGAGTATTTGAACACCTTGGGATATGTGTAAATGCCAAAAAAATAGGAGTATGTAATCAAGCCATCATTTTGGTGAACTAGGAGGTGTAAATTGGCCAGATGAATGTATTTGTAATTTAGAGCATTCCAAAAAAATAATCAAGTCAAAAGGCCCCACGGTTTGAAAGTTATCGCAGTTTTTCGAGTTTTGGAGACCTTCTAAGAATGCTTCAAAGTCAGGTTGGGGGCATTAAATGACCTCAAAAAGGGCTGAAAAATGGGGGATGAGAAAAGCTGGTCCATAGGGCTATAGAGCTTTTTGAGAGCTTTTTGAAAATGTAAATGGTTCGTCAATCGGAGCTACGGTTCAAAAGTTATGCCTCCCGAAAGTTTAGTTACCATTTTTGGATTGTTCTAGATTTGTGTCGACTTCTAACGTAGCTTCTAGAGCCTGCTATTTTTTCGGTGGATGCCTACTAGCACTTTCTAGAATGTATTCCTAGTCCTTAACCCTCTGGGGTCTATTTAAGAACATTTCTGGCATCGTAAAGTGTAGTTCAGAGTGGAAATTGAGAGGAGGTACCAAAGGGAGAAATTATGTCCAATTTTGTGGTATGGTAAGCCCTTAGGGCATGTTATGAAGTCTATTTTTTTTGTACTGAATGTACTAGCTTATTTTCACAATTAACACAATTTTCTTTTTCCTGTTGTGTCCATTTTGTGTTTGGGTTGTGTCTTCATCAAGTGGTATCAGAGCATACCTTTGTTAGTGGTAGCAGAGCATCATGAATGATTCTAATATGTGCTTAGGGGTCCTAGGACCCCTAGGGAGACACATCATCATGGAATGTGTCAAAGGGCATCATAGGTCATCCTATTAACTGCTTCAACTCATATGAATGATTTTAATATGTCCCTAGGGGTCCTAGGACCCCTAGGGACACATATCATCACGGAATGTGTCGAAAGGGGTCATAGGTTGCCCTATGACCCTATTGTCATGGAATGTGTTGAAAGGGGTCATATGTCACTTTATTACCCCCTTTGACCCATATGAACAATTCTAATGTCTTTAGGATTTTTAGGACCTCTAAGGACACATGTAATCATGAAATGTGTCGAAGGGGGTCATAAGTCACCCTTTGACCCCCTTTGACCCATATGAATGATTGTAATATGTCCCTAGGGGTCGTAGGACTCATAGGGACACATGTCATCATGGAATGTGTCGAAGGGGGTCATAGGTCATACTATGACCCCCTTTGACTCATATGAATGATTCTAATATATCCCTAGGGTTCCTAGAAACCCTAGGGACATATGTCATCATGGAACATGTCGAAGTGGGTTAATAGTGACCCTATGACCCCCTTCAACCCATATGACAGATTCTAATATGTCCCTAGGGGTCCTAGGACCCTTAGGGACATAAGTCATCATGGAATGTGTTGATTTGACTCATATGAATGATTCTAATATGTCCTTAGGGACATATTTCATCATTGAATGTGTTGAAGTGGGTCATAGGTCACCCTATGGCTCCTTTTGACCCATATGAATGATTCTAATATGTCCTTAGGGGTCCTAGGATCCCTAGGGATATATGTCATCATGGAATGTGTTGAAGGGTGTCATAGGTCACCCTATGACCCCCTTTGACCCACACAAATGATTCTAATATGTCGGTAGGCATCCCATGACCCCTAGGGACACATGTCATCTTGGAATGTGTTGAAGGGTGTCATAGGTCAACCTATGACCCCCTTTGATGCATATGAATGATTCTAATATCTCCTTAGTGGCCACTATTACCCCTAGGGACACAATCATCATGGAATGTGTCCCATATGAATGATTCTAGTATGTTTGTAGGGGTCGTAAGACCCTTAGGGACACATGTCATCATGGAATGTGTCAAAGGAGGTCATAGGTCATCCTATGACCCCCTTTGACCCATATGAATGATTCTAATATGTCCCTAGGGGTCCTAGTACCCCTATGGACATATTTCATCATGGAATGTGTCGAAGGGGGTCATAGGTCACCTCGCGATGCCCTTCTACCCATTTGAACGATTCTAATATGTCCCAAGGGCTCCTAAGACCCCTAGGGACATATGTTGCCATGTAATGGGTCAAAGTGGGTGATAGGTCAACGTATGGCACCCTTCAACGCATATAAATGATTCTAATAAACATATATTTTAATATATATATTATATTTATAGAATATAATTTATAGATGGTAATAATACTAATATATATTAATAACATATATATATAATGTTACGTTATTATATTTAACAAAAATATAGTAAAAATAATAGTAATATAATATAATAATATATATTATATTGATAGATTATAATAATAATAACATAATAGAAGTAATGGAGAGAGGGAGAGGGAGAGGGAGAGGTCAAGGGAGTGAACATGACACATTTGTTAAAAATTCTAACATGGTTTCGGGCAAGAGTCCTCAAGGAGGAGGATCTCAGAAACTAGGTATGAAGGAGGGTTTTCAAGCAGAGTGTGGAGAGACATAAAATTGGGATGGGGACCCACATGCTGATGGTGAAGTCTAGATCAAGCCAAAAATGCAACCCAATGTGGTCAGGAAAGGGAATCTTCCAGTGAAATGGGCCTTGCTCTTCAATGTCAACCATTTGGTAAGTCATCTTTCCCTCTGGTTAAGATTGTATCAAGTCTGGAAAAGGGATTGTGCATGATTGCTATTCTAGATGAATTAGTTGATCATACCTTAACTTCAATGGCATCTATGGTGGTTGGAAATTTTATCAGTCAAAGACAAAACAATTATGTGGTGTAGTCCTTCACCTTGAAGAAATGGCACCTTAAAGGTTAGGTCAGTGTTACTACAATGGTAAAGGGGTTTCCCTCTTTTAACTTTACCTAAAATGAAGACATGGCTAATATTCTATGTGAAGGCCTTTGAGTATAGGACGGGCAACTCTAGTGTTGCAGAAATGGTCTTCAAAATTGGACTTGAATGAATCTTTTTTTCATTAAGCTCTAGTATGGGTTAGACTTGCTAAGCTACCCTTGGAATTATAGAATGAGGATGTTTTTATGGGTGTGGCCATTTCCTTTGGATAACTTTTATTAGTTGATCCTATTACTGCTTCTAAGAGTAGACTTTCCTATGTGAGGATATGCATAGGAGTAAGGGAAGGGGATGATATGCTGAAAGTGGTGTGCTTTGAGTCTAAGCTCAACACTCACATACAACAGTTGGACTATGAGAGCATACCTTTTGGTTGCTATCATTATTTTAAGACTAGACATCAGGCTTTTCAATTTCTGAAAGTGAAGATGGACAAGAAGAAGAAGTCTCTCCCTTTCTCTTATCTCAATAGGGACAAGAAAATTTGGAAGAGGAAGACCACTAGCATAGGCCACAAGGCTGTTTCTATTATGGTTGGTTAGAAGGCTGGATAAGTTAAGAAGGACATTACACATAAGCCAACACCTTCCACCGCAATAGCTCGAACCAAAGATAAGAAGGATTTTCCCCATTTTGAAGAGCATGCCTAGAAAACTTCAAATGGTGAAGTATCTACAGATCTAAAGGAAAAGCTAGAGGAAAATGCCCTAGAAGGAAACCAAGTTGACATTCATGAGTTAGAAGACTCTTAGATTCTGAAAGGGGCAAAAAATTTGCAATAGTTAAAGCCTTTGGTTAAAGATTGCAAGGGATATCCTTAGCATATTATGAAGGAAGAAAATATGGAAGGGATCCCTAAGTTTGAAGGGAGAAGTGTTTTGGCCGCCAAAGATGAAGAAAAGGGTAGAATTAATAAGGGTACAATTATCTATCAAGGCCTGAAGGATAATTTTTTTTCCTCTAAAGTAGGAGCTAAAAGTTTTGTGGAGAATAAGAAAGATGTTTTGGTGAGGGTGCTCAATGATTGGGAGGATACTCCTAAAACTCCAAAGAAAGGTCAAATAGTATCTATGTCTTTGGACTCTATTTTGGAAAGAGAAGTTTTTCTTTCCCCTAAGCCTAGGTAGAAAATTTTTAGAGAACCCTCTTTGGCCTCTCTGATGGAGACTAGAAGTAGCTACAAACTAGATGTGGGAACAATGGCTAGAAAAGGTAGAAAAATAGAGAAGCAAACCAGAGAGGAGGAGACTAGAAGATGCTTGACAAATGGGCACTAGAGAACTCTTTAGGAGTGTTCAGAGAATGGAAAATGAAGATCATATCATGGAATATAAGGGGCTTAAATAGATTCCACAAATAGGAAATTATAAGGAATTTGATCAGAGATCAAAAACTTGATATTTTGATGATCCAAGAAACTAAGATGAAAAAGGAATCTCTAAGGAAAATTAAGTTTGGTAGCATGATGAGTGGGGAGGCTTCAGACGTAGAGGGTGCCTCTAGTGGTCTACTAACTCTATCTAATACCAAGCATTTCAGAGTTGAAGTAGTGTTTAATGACGGTAATATTCTTCTTTGTCATGTTCATCATATTCAATAAAATGAAAATTGGTTTTTGCTGAATTTATATGCTCCTAACAATAAAAGAGATAAAAAAATCACTAGACTAAAGTAGGATATCTGGTGCAAAGTAGTAACTTAAAGAAAGGCATCATTACGGGATATTTCAACTCTCCTCTTGTGGATGGGGACAAGATGGGTGGTCTGATCCTAGACTGGGAAAGTAAACAAGACCTCTCTAGCTTCATTCTGGATCTAGATCTTATGGGATGTGCCTTTACTTGGTCAAAAAAACACTTAGGGTAGGACTACATCCAAGTTAGATTGGATGGAGCTTTAATCTCCCCTAATTGGTTGAAGTCTTTCTCTTGTAGGTTAGCTCTTCTGCTTAGAGTGGGATCTAATCATTCTCCTTTCTCCCTCTCAGTTTCTTGTATAGAACCTAGAAGAAACCCCGCCTTTAGATTTGGAAAAATGTGGACTTCTCATCTTGATCTTTTTGATAAAGTCAAATTATGGTGGGGTTTAGAAGTAGAAGGCACTGCTATGATTAGAGTTGCTAGGAAACTGAGTAATGTTAAGAGAATGGTTAAAGTTTGGAATAAGACTGATTTTGGCCATATCTTTCATGAGAAAGATTTCTTGTTTGAAAAACTTATTTCTATTCAAGCCACTATTTAGTAGGACAAGTATGATGAGCTTAATAGGGAGGCTGAGTTGTCTATTCTTACAGATTTACATAATATCATCAGCAAAGAGGAGAAGTTCTGGAGGCAAAGATCTAGGTTCGACTGGCTTAAAGATGGTGATCAGAATTCGAAGTTCTTTCATCTAACCACCCTCAAGCATAGAGCTAATAACAAAATTGTGGCATCATGAAAAGGCAGGATCTGCTGAGTAAGGAGAAGGAAATATCAGCTAAATATATCTCCTTCTTCTCTTCTCTCTTGTCTTGTGATCCTCTTCTATCAAAGGTGGACTAGGAAGATTTGGTTGTTTCTATTCCTAAGATAATCCAACCTCATCATAACTTAATGCTTTGAGCCATTTGTTCTACTATTGAAGTTCATGAAGCTCTCTTTTCCTTGCCTACAGATAAATATCCTCACCCTAATGGGTTCCATACCTTCTTTTTTTAGATGTATTGGTAGGTGATGATGGATGATGTGGTGAAGGCAGTTCAAAAATTCGTTGGAGCTAGGAGCATTCTTAAGGAGATTAACTCCACTTTTCTAGTCCTCATCTCTAAGGTGCTCGAGGCTAACTCTTTGGACAGGTTCAAACCTATTAGCTTTTGTAATTCCTTTTTCAAGATTATCTCAAAGGTTCTTACCTCTAGGTTGCTCAAGCTCCTCCCTTTGATTATATCATAGCAACAAATGGGTTTTGTCCTGGGTAGATAGATTTTAGACTTGATCATGTTGGTGCATGAAGTGATTCACTCTATGGAAGCTCACAAATGTGAAGGGATGCTACTTAAACTAGACCTATCTAAACCTATGATCGAGTTGACTAGACTATTCTTGATATGGTGCCCAAGGCATTTGGGTTTGATTTAAAAGTTTGTAAACTGATATTGCAACTTGTGTCTACTTCTTCTCTTGTTGTGTTGGTTGATGGAGCTCCTTCAAATTTTTTCGAACCCTCAAGAGGACTACGATAGGGGGATCCTCTCTTGACAATACTCTTCATTATCTTTATTTGAATGTATGGGAAAGCTTATTGAGAGAAAGAAAAAAGAAGGCAGAATCAAAGGGATAAAACCTTCCTCTAAATGTGATCCTTTCTCACATCAGCATTTTGTTGATGATACTATCATGGGGGGGGAGGCTTCTATGAAGGAGGAAAAAGACATGAAGGATTTCTTGGATATCTACTCTAGAGGGTTAGGCTAGCTTATTAACTAGGAAAAGAGCTCTTTATATTTTATTAATACCCTAGAGGACAGATATAGGAAAATTTCTAGGATTTTGGGTTGTAATGCGGGAAAGTTTCCCTCTACCTACCTTGGGCTTCCTTTGGGTCTGATTCCTCCTGACTCCTTCTGGAACAATATTTTGGATAGGTTCAACAAAAAGTTTTTTTGCTGGAAAGGATCTATTCTCAGTCAAGATAGCAAATGTTAGCTGGTTAAATCCACGCTTCAGAATTTGCCACTATATGCTTTAAGCCTCTTTGTGATTCCAGTTAAATTTAGGGAGAGGATGAAGAAAATTTAGAGGCATTTCTTATGGTCAAGAGTTAGAGGGGGAAAAAGATACCCACTAGTTGCCTGGGACATAGTTTGTCTCCCTAAGAATTATGGAGGTCTTGGCATAAGGAAGCTTACTCATCTAAATAAGGCTCTTTTGGCAAAGCAATTATGGCATATCTTCAATAGCACTAGAGAATAGAGAGGCATCTTGGTCAACAAGTACAATAAGAGGCCTTCTATTTAGTTCACCCTTTTAGCGAGGACATTTCTAGAGGATCGGCTATTTGGAATGGTTTTTAGAAAGCTAGGGACTTGGCAAAGGAAAACGTTTCTTGGAAATTGGGAAATGGGAAGGATATCTAGTTCTGGTTTGATAGTTGGCTTAATCAAAACCCCCTAATGAACAATCATGTCTATGATGTTTGGGCAAACCATTGTATTCAACATTTTGGTCTGAAAGTCAGCAACTGTAGGAATGACCAGAGTTGGATAGATTTGTCTATAATCTCTAATGATCTAAATCTAATCATGTTAATGTTAAATTCAATGGTTCTTAGCAACAAGAGGGATGAAATGATTTGGGGGGACAACTCTAGTGGAAACTACTCTATTGCTTCTAGGTATATGGCTATTTGGAGCTGAAAAGAGAGGCCTCTTTGGTTTAAAGCTTGGATCCTAGGCCTCACTCCTAAAATTAATATATTTTATTGTTTGGCATTACAGAACAAAATTCTCACTTAGGATAACCTCTTAGAAAGAGGAAAGATTCTGCCAAGCAGATGTAGTTTATGTAAGAACTAGCTAGAAATAGGCAACCACTTGTTCATTCACTGTTCCTTCTCTAGGTAGGTCTAGGACTTCATGACCCAAGACTTAGGGATTAGTTGGTGCATGCCAGATAATCTGTTGGATTTTTTCTACCAATGGAAATCCCTGTTCAAATCCCTTATTTTGTAGGAATTAGGAACCTAGATCTTACCCCACTACTACTGGAGCATATGGAAGGAGAGAAACAATAGAATCTTCAGAGACAATGAGGAGCCAGCCATTGTTCTCAGAAAGAAGATTCACAAAAATATAAAGGAAAACTACCTAGTAAGGAAGGGGGGAGATATCAAAGTGGGCAGTAGGAAAATGGAGAAGGAAAAAGAAAGAATGTTAAAAAGACAGGAAGCCAAGTGGCTTCTCCCCCAAGAAAGATGGCATAAAGCCAATTTTGATGAGACCTCTAAGAGAAATCCTGGCTCCTCAGGATGTGGAGGCATAATTAGGAATGAATTTAGGGATGGAGTAGCAGAATTCTCTCTCCTTCTAGGATTCCAAATCAATCACTTTATGGAAGCAAGTGCAACTTACCGTGTGGTGAAACTAGCTTTTGAAGTTGGAGTTACTAATCTATAGCTTGAAGGGGACTCGAATAACATTATTAAATGTTTAAATGGAAAATCTTATTGATGAGACACATGAGACTCTTGCTAAATTTAGTAGAGTCCATGTCACTCATGTTTTCTGGGAAGTAAACTGGGTGGCAGATTGGCTCGCAAATAAAGGTGTCCAATTTGACCAAAAAATTACTTGGCAACTAGGAAAGAGTTTTCTAGTGGATGTCAAGAGCCTAATTGAGCTGGATAAGATCCAAGGGAGTACAGAGGAGATCAATTTGCAATTATGAATATGAAGGGCTTATGGGGAAAGGGTATGACTCTTCAAGGCTATATTGGTAAATGCAAGAAGTGGGAATTATTACAATTTATTTGGCATGCTTTATGGGTCTTTTTTTGCATTTGTAACCTAAAAAATGACAACGCTTATCTCTTTAGTCTCTCTCTAAAACACAAAGAACCCTATCAGGTGGTAAGGTGTCAGAGGGTTGTGCCTATGAGAATTGTGGGAGAGAAAAGTACCCATATGGTGGGTGAAAGGTTCAGAAAAGAACTAGTGGGAAAAATGGAGAAAAGGAGAAGTAGGGAGAAAGTGTGGAAGAAGTTGGTTCAGGGTGGGATTTCAAGGTATATCATGAAGCTGCATGGTTACAACCAAAATATGACTGACAACATGGTCAATTCATGGAAGGATGGTAGAGTCAAGGTGAATGGGATAGCTTTTTTGATAATGGAGGAGGTGATTTGGACTATTACTAAGATTCTAATGGTGGGCTTTAAGTTCTTTAGGGACAAAAAGCTTTTGGCCAGTGCAATGAAGGACTTTGCCAACAACTCTAAGGAGCTAAATGCCCTAAAAAGGAGTGATACAGTTTATGATCTAGATTCTATAATGAAGTTTTGGAGGTATGTTCTATGCACTATCATTGAGTACATTACTCTTGACCCTAGGTTTGATCATGTTCACACCCACCATTTCATTCTTTTGAATCATTTTTGACATGATAGCAAGGTTTCTTTCCCTTTCTATTTGTTGAACTCTATGAGCAAGGCAGTGTCAAGCTTCAAAAAGAAACCCTCTGCTAACCCTGCTTTGCATGAGGGGCTATTACTGCTCATTTATGAGCACTTCAATGCTCAAATGATAAGTAACATCCCTTTATAGGCTGGGAATGAGGAAATTGAAAGCTCTAGCCACTCCTTTGACTTGGATGATATTTAGAGCATTAGTTCTGAGGAAGGGGGGCTTACTTTCTCTAGTAAAAAAGCAATGCCTAATGTAAAGAAGTTTCCCTCCCCCACCCCTAGAAGAAAAATCCCTAGAGATCATGGTTAGAAGAAGCTTGGGAATAAGGAGTAGGACAACTATGATGAAGATGAGGCTATGGAGTCTGAAGATGAGGAAAAGGAGAGGTAAGAGGAGAAAAAGGAAACCCATGGTGGGAAGAAATTCAAGAGGGTGGGCACAGAGAATGAGAGGCTACAACAAGACCTAGACTCTTCTTCACTCCCTCTCTTCCTTATCCATCCCCATGCAAACCCAAAGTAGTAGGTAAAGGATAGTTTTGGATCTGAGGGGGGGAAGGTGCTAGCCAAAGAAAGGAGGAAAGCCTGAAGAAATTTTAATGTGAGGACTCTGAAAATGGGTATTTTCAAAGAAGTGATGAACCCCCAAATCCTGGTGGACAGCCAGGAGGAATCGCATCTTGAATAGCTCATTAACTCTATGATTGTGGAAATCTTTGATAATGCTAGGGAATATGGGATTAACCTCTTGAACAATGCCCACGACAACATGATAGAGAATTACAGGTCAATCAAGTGGCTTTTTCATGAGTTGGAGGAGGTTAAGGTGAAGGTGGGTCAAATGGAAGGAGCTAGGAATCTAAAGGGCCTAGAGAAAGGGATAGATTATGATGATAGGAATATCCTAGAAGAAAGGAGGATCCATACCCTAGAAAATTATATTCTAACTCAAATATATATATCTTCACATAGTCATATAAATCAAATAACTTATAACTCACAAACTCAAATTATATCATAACCCACAAATTCATTTTTCCCTCTAAATTTTTTTGGGTAGATATTGGATATCTAATATATTGGCATGATTTTCCCCAAATATTAAATGTCACGGCAGACTAGACAACATCACTTTTTGGGGGTCTTTTTCATGGGTTTTACAAAAAGTCACATTTTGAGTCCCAACCAACCAAAAAAAGTTTGATAATATAACCCTAAGTTTCCAATATTGTCATCTGAATGGGGAGCAATAGTCATCGAATGGCTAAACACAAAAGGAAGGTATCCAATGAAGACATTGCAGGATATAGGGAAAGGGACAAATTGGAACACCGAAGGAAAAGACAAGGTATGTTAAATGTCAGCCAAGTTGACGATGAGTTGCTTGAAGGTGAAATCATAGAGTTAGATAATGAATATGTGTAGTTGGGGAATGAAAATGTACCAATTGAAACTGATAATGCTGAAATTGAAAATTTAGAGAATGAAAATTTTGAGGACAAAATGCTACCAGGTCATAATGTAAATTGCATAATTGACCATGCTAAACATGACAATGCAGAGGAACCTAATGCATAAGAACCTTACATATCTCCTAATTATAATCAACATAAAGGTTTTAGAACACCAAAATGGATAATTGAAATTGATGAAACAATTATTACCAGTTTGGAAGAGAAAAAATTAGAAAGAATCATTCGGTTATGGGCTTTGAGACTATATAAGATGTTTTTCGAGAACAAGACAGTGATGGAGCAATGTCAAATTTTCATGCACTTATTAAAGATGCAAAAGATGAGACCTATGCTTTCCAAATTGAAGATTCATTTCAATAAAAAGTTGAAAAGAAATGCCATTAGTATGAAGAATCTTTTCAGTGCTCTCAATAGCATTGGGAAAAATAGCAAGGAGAAGAATAACAGAGTTACTCAAAGGGTTATTACAACCTCTTTGGTAAGTTATCATTTGAGAAAGGGTAGATATATGAGACAAACTTGTATGGATTTGAATCTAAATCATACTACTTTGAGAAGAGCACTTAGTTGATGAGAGAAAATTGACGATGCTCTTCAAAATGAAACATGGGCATTTTGTGGGAGACTTCCACGTTTTGATAAGAAGATATTTGATGATGTGAAGGAAGAAATTACACAATTTTGGCACTCTAGCTCATGAGTATCACCTAATGCTAAAGACGTGTTGAAGTTTAGAATTGGCATCAGAGACTACACGCGACATCCTAAACACTATTTGGAGGTAAGTCAAACTATGTTGTTCAAACAATTTAGAGAAAGACATACAAGTCTTTATATATCACAAAGGGCTTTAAATCTTTGAAGCCATTTTATTGTGTGCCACTCAAAATTAAAAATACATGTTGTTGCAAATATCATGTTGAGTTTTCTATGCACCATGAACTATTGTGCTCCATCTGTTTTACTTTGCATAGTAAAGAAATGTTGGAGGATTGTGGTGCTAGTGGGCTTCCAAAATCATCTAGAGACTTGCTAGATCAAATTTTATATCATAGAGTTGATGGTTATTTCTTTTATATAAATGCTTGCTTAAAAGTGAAGTGTTTAGAATGTGGTGGCTTATCCAAGTTTGACACATGTTTCCATTAGGGGTGCGAACAAGATCTTGGAAAGACAATAGTGAAAAAAAAAAGATATATGAAATGGTGAAATACACATTGAAGAGTGGGGATGAGATCTCTAGATGTGAATTGGTTGGAAAAGATATTAGTGTGACTAGTTTTATTTCAAATTTCAAGGCAAATCTTTTCTACAAGTATGCAAGACATAGTCACAAGTCTTAGTGGTTGGATCAAAAATTTAGAATCTATAAGGAGACTTTTCTCATTGGCACTATTATATCAGTTGTTGATTTTGTTAAGAACTACACATTGCAACCTCAAAATGAGACATAATCTCAGTATTACAACTCCATTCATATTTCTATTTTCATTCACATAACATATAGACATGCCCCAGATAGTGTGGAAGATAATCGAAAGATTATTAGACAGTATCATTTTTATATGAGTGATGATAGATCTCACTCTCACGAGTTTGTGCAACATTTTTTCGAGAATTATTTTGATTTTTTAGATGAGCATGAAATTACTATGGATAGACATATCATTTGGTTAGATATCTATACATTTCAATTCAAGAATGCTCACATGTTTTATTTGTTGTGTAGGATGCAAGTAGAGAGGGGGGTGCCTCATATTTGGATTTTTTTTGAGTTTGGACATGGAAAAGGGGAACATGATGGAGTAGGGGCATGTATAAAGAGAGCTCTAGTTAAGGAGCAACTGAAGATTTTAACAGCAGAGCTTCTTGATGCTCGTAGCATTGTTGATTGGTGTTGTTTAGCATTATCACAAGGGAGGACTCTTGATTCAATGGTATGCAAGTTTTTTTGTTTGGTTGAGGAAGGGTCCATAGGTGATAGATAAGATTGTGCTATAGTGAGAGACTCATAAAAAAATGCATTCATTTTGGAGCTCTGATTCTAGTACATGGACCATTTGGACAGGACGGCTAGCCTACTTTTGTCCTAGTTGTTTTTCAGTGTGACTGGGAACACTATGAGTCAAGTGAGTGGGTGGAAACATGGGCTTCACATTATCTTACTCCATTGTCTCTCATACCCTCTATCAAAAATGATGCCATGGAAAGTTCACTTGAGCATAACCATCTATCAAATCTACTTAACCCAAGACATCTCTTTGCATTGATTGCACCACATGGGAATGATGAGAAATCTAATTATTGGTTAGCATGTTGTGTAAGAGGTAAACAAAAACTTCCACAACTGATCATAGATGATGATGGATTCACATATCCTACTAGTTTAGTGGTTGTCACTGGAACATGGCTACAAACATACATGCTCAGAAGGAATGGAATTCTTGCATTCAAAGACTATCAAAAGCACAAAATAATTCTCATATATTCACATCTTATTATAGCAACAAATGTAAAGTTGTTGAAGCATTAAGGAAGACCAAAAGTAAAAGAACTTTTTACTATTACTAATGCTGATCATGAAGCCTTGTTGGAGACCCTAAAACAAAGAGAGGACCCTACTGGAACACTTGAGTAGGTATATATATTTACTTCTTATGTTATTTTCTTGAAAATGATTCAATGAATCATTGTTTATCTTGTTTAATACAACATGTTACTATTTTTTTATGATATTGGAATGTAGGTACACAATGAAGAGTGGTGGGGGGGGGGTGGGGGGGTCTTCGAGTGAATTCCTAAGATTTATGATGTATTATGATGTAAAATGTGAAGTTCTTTTTGTATATCATGTTTTTTGTAATAATGAAAAAGATAAGTTATTCAAAATAACACATACACATCCAAATACATGCAAAAGATTTGAATTATTCTATTTTTATTTATGATGAGTGGTCTAAATTACATGATATAATTTAGTACTTGAAAAGAAAAGATTAATTTAATTTTTTCCATGATTGTCTCTTTTACATCATTGTGATATATTAATTTCATAGAGAGGTGGTTTTTCAATTTTTATAAACTTTCTATAAGATTTTTACTCTTTAGAACACTTCCCACTCTTTAGAGGGGAGATCTCCACCATGGAAGATGATCGACCAAAAACACTCATAAGAAATTTAATTTTCTGAGAAGGATGAGAAATAGAGACACTATAGAAGAAATGAAGAGTCCTCATGGAGAATCCCCAAAAAATTCTCAACATCTGCATGGAGGAGAAAGACACATACTACTATGCTATACTTACTATTAAAGTTGCATCTGAACTACCAAAAACATAAATTTTAAAAAAGAATAAACCTTAAAGCACAAAGGTTATTCAAATATCATCACCAAGATAAAGAGAGAGGCGGCCAAAGAAATTGCATAGAATCTTGATCTCTTACAAATTGCCTAACATTACTCTCACATATCAACATAGCCATTCACCATAGGTAAGAAAAGAGATCAATCATGAGTAATTGAGAATAAAGTCACCACTAAGAGAAGAAGCAAGAGATTGAACATATAGCTAGGCTGTATTAGGAAACACAAAACCTATCTCAAGCACTCCAACATGAAGACACCCTCCAAGACACCCACCTAAAGAGATCTATACACCCATCTAAAGAGATCTATAATATAATATTGAACTGACTAGACTACTTAAGGATTAGATTCATACTTATTAGTCTTTATCTTTTAGACATGAGACATTAGTTTCCATGTTTTTGAATTATTCAATTTGCAAAAGTTATTCAATTTCCAAATACACATCCATAAAAGTGCATAAAAATAACATTCTAACATTAAAGGATCACCAGAGCGTGACTTTAAAACCACTGATCTTGGCATCAAATCCTCAGTGCCATTAGCTTTTGAGGGGTGGGTGAAACCTAGTGACACCCTTGTTCTATCCATAGAGACCATCCATCATCTGCGGCCACCCCATACCTTGGAGTCTCCAAGGTGCTCTAATTGCATTTTGAGGTCAATTTTTTTGAGGGTCGTAACTTAGAGATCGTGAGGGCTATCAATGGAATTTCAAATTCTAAAGGATGATAATACTGAGGCCTAAAATAACCTATCTCATTTATTAGAGATCACATTCTATTTGGATTCAGCATAGTGATCTTGCTCGATGCCAAAACTCGTAGTGTGCCTTAGTTCATAGGTGCACCAAAGCGTAACTTTGAAACCGCCAATCTTGGCATCAAATTGTCAGCACCATTAGCTCTAGGTGAGTGGGTAAACCCTAGTGACACTCTTGTTTCAGCCACAGAGATCATCCATCATCCATGGATACCTCATACCGAGGAGTCTCCAAGGTGTTCTAAGTGCATTTTGAGGTCAATCTTTTGATGGTCATAACTTGGACCTCATGAGGGCTATCTATGAACTATTGAATGCTACAAGACAGTGATTTTGAGACCTAAAATAACCTATCTCATTTTTTAGAGATCACATTCTATTTGGATTTGGTAGAATGATCTTGCTCGATGACAAAACTCACAGTGTGCCTCAGTTTATAGGTGCACCACAATGTAACTTTGAAACCGCTAATCTTGGCATCAAATCATTAGTGCCATTAGCTCCACATGGGTGGGTGAACCCTAGTGACACCCTTGTTTTGGCCACATAGACTATCCATCATCCACACCCACCCCATACTGAGGAGTCTCCAAGGTGCTCTAAGTGCATTTTGAGGTCGATCATCCAAGGGTCATAACTCGGAGCTTGTGAGGGCTATTGATTAAATATTGAATTCTATAGGAAAATTATGTTGATACCTAAAATAACCTATCTCATTTTCAAAAGATCATAGTTAGTTTGGACTCGGCACAGGGCTCTCGCTTGATGCCAAAACTCATAGTCTGCCTCAATTCATAGGTACACTAGAGCTTAACTTTGAAACTACTGATCTTGGCATCAAATCATCAGCACCATTAGACCTGAGTGGGTGGGTGAAACCTAGTGGCACCCTTGTTTTGGCCATAGAGAACATCCATCATTCGCGGCCACCATGTACCAAGGAGTCTCTGAGGTGCTCTAAGTGTGTTTCAAGGTCAATCTTCCGAGGGTAATAACTCAAAGCTTGTGAGGGCTATTGATGAAACATCAAATTTCATAGGATGGTGATGCTAATACCTAAAATAACCTATCTCATTTTCAATATATCACATTTTTTTGGATTCGGCATAGCGATCTCGCTTGATGAACTAGTAGTGTGCCTAGTTCATAGGTGCACCAGAGTGTAACTTTGAAATTGTTGATCTTGGGTTTGAATCGTTAGTGCAATTAGCTTTGAGTGGGCAGGTGAACCTAAGTGATACCCTTGTTTCAGTAGTGGAGATCCTCCATCATTTGCAGCCACCCTATATTGAGGAGTCTCCAAGGTGCTCTAAGTGCATTTCAAGGTCGATCTTTTGAGGGTCATAACTTGGAGCTCGTGAGGGCTATCAATGAAACATTAAATTCTATAGGACAATGATGTTGATACCTAAAATAACCTATCTCATTTTTGAGAGATCACATTTTATTTGGATTTGTCATAGTGATCTCACTCGATGCCAAAACTCATAGTGTGCCTCAGTTCATAGGTGCACTAGAGCGTAACTTTGAAACCACTAATCTTGGCATCGAATTGTCAATTCCATTAGCTCTAGGTGGGAAAGTGAACCCTAGTGAGACCCTTTTTTTGGCCACAAAGATCATCCATCATCCGTGTCCACCCTATACCAAGGAGTCTCCAAGGTGCTCTAAGTGCATTTCAAGGTTGATATTCTGAGTGTTATAACTCAGAGCTCATGAGGGTTATCGATGAAATGTTGAATTCCAAAAGATGGTGATCCTGATACCTAAAAGAACCTATCTCATTTTTGAGAGATCGCATTCTATTTGGATTCGGCACAACGATCTCACTTGATGCCAAAACTCACAATGTGCCTCAGTTCATAGCTGCACTATAGTGAAACTTTGAAACCACTAATCTTGGTATTGAATTTGTTAGTTCCATTAGCTCCAAGTGGGTGGGTGAACCCTAGTGGCACCCTTGTTTTAGCAACAAAGATCATCCATTATCCACAGCCACCCCATACTGAGGAGTCTCCATGGTGCTCTAAGTGCATTTCAAGGTCAATTTTTTGAGGGTCATAACTCAGAGCTCATGAGGGCTATTGATAAAATGTAAAATTCTATAGTACAGTGATGCTGATACCTAAAATAACCCATCTCATTTTTGAGAGATCACATTCTATTTGAATTCGGCACAGCAATCTCACTCGATGCCAAAACTTGTAGTGTACCTCAGTTTATAAGTGCACAAGAGCGTAACTTTGAAATCATTGATCTTGGCACCAAATATTCAATGCCATTAGCTCTAGGTGGTTAGGTGAACCCTAGTGACACCCTTGTTTCAGCCATGGAGATCATCTATCATCTGTGACCACCCCGTACTGAGGAGTCTCCAAGGTGCTCTAAGTGCATTTCAAGGTCAATCTTTTGAGGGTCATAACTCAGAGCTCGCAAGGGCTATTAATGAAATGTAAAATTCTACAGGATGATGATGCTAATACCTAAAATAAGCTATCTTATTTTTGAGAGATCACATTTCATTTGGATTCAGTACAGTGATCTTGCTCGATGCTTAAACTTGCAGTGTGCCTCAGTTCATAGGTGCACTAGAGCATAACTTTGAAACCTCTAATCTTGGCATCAAATTGTCAGTGCTATTAGCTCTAGGTGGATAGGTGAACCCTAGTGACACCCTTTTTTTGGAAATAGAGATCATCTATCAACTGCGGGCACCCCATACTGAGGAGTCTCCAAGATGCTCTAAGTGTGTTTCAAGATTGATCTTTTGAGGGTCACAACTCAAAGCTCATGAGGGATATCAATGAGCTATAAAATGCTATAGGATGGCGATGATGAGGCCTAAAATAACCTATCTCATTTTTAAGAGATCACATTCTATTTGGATTTGGCACAACGATCTTGCTCGATGCCAAAACTCGCAGTGTGCCTCAATTCATAGGTGCACTAGAGCGTAAGTTTGAAACCGCTAATCTTGGCATAAAATCATCAATTACATTAGCTCTACGTGGGTGGGTGAACCCTAGTGACACCCTTATTTTGGCCACAGAGATCATCCATCATCCACGGCCACCCTGTACTAAGGAGTCTCGATGGTGCTCTAAGTGTGTTTCAAGGTCAATCTTTCGAGGGTCATAACTCAAAGCTCATGAGGGTTATCAATGAAATATTGAATTCTACAAGATGATGGTACTGATACCTAAAATAACCTATCTCATATTTTAGAGATCACATTATGTTTGGATTCGGCACAGTGATCTTGCTTGATTCCAAAACTCACAGTGTACCTCAGTTCATAGGTGCACCAAAGAGTAACTTTGAAACCACTGATCTTGGCATTGAATCATCAGCACCATTAGCTCTGAGTGGGTGGGTGAATCCTAGTGATAGCCCTTTTCCAGCCATGAAGACTATCCATCATTCATGGCCACCCAATACCAAGGAGTCTCCAAGGTGCTCTAAGTGCATTTTGAGGTTGATCTTTCGAGGGTCATAACTTGGAGCTCATGAGAGCTATTGATGAACCGTTGAATGCTATAGGACGGTGATGCTAAGGCCTAAAATAAATAAGAGCTCATGAGGGATATCAATGAACTATCCAATCAAGTCTCTTAAGTTGATATATTTTGAGGTTAATCTTGAAATTGAAAAGTTGTGGTATCAGAATAGTAATAAAGTGAAGTGCTAGTTATCAAAGATTACGAATCTAGGAATGACTTTTTGGTTGGAAATAGAATCCATGGTTGAGGAGTGGATTCATTAAATATGTTGAGATTATATTTGAAGCCAAGAGTTAGTTTCAAGGTTGAAGGTGGAGTTTAAAATCCAATTTGGAGTTATCTGAACCTTGTGTAGGAGGTTAACAAGTGTGTTTATGTCATGATAGCACTTCAAATTAAACATTGCATCCAAATTTGATAATAAATGTTGTTAAAATGTTATTAAAAAATTATTGCATTTGAATTGAATATAACAACCATAATCAAAATTAATGATATTCCATAAACATGAATAATACACATGATCCGCGATAAATTGAACAATACTAGATACTAAATTAATATGTATATCATTGTGCACATAAATGACAAAAATATATATCAAAATACATGTATCCATAGACAAAATTTTACACAAATATATATCAAAGATCATGTATCCATAAAAAAAAGTACTCAAATACATAGATCCATATACAAAATGTGGCTGATCATGCCATTGGAATGTGTATAATATTAATATTTGTATATACAATATGGCATATGCCATCTCAAAATGTCTCATGATGCATCCTATGAAAACTATACTATCCTAGGCTGCTGGTGGATGATCAAAATGTAGCCTTTTCACTGCACTAGGTGGATTAGATGCCTCCTACATAAACAAAAAAGGAAAACCCAAAGTTAGACTACTAAATTTATATGATTCTTTGTATCTAACATTGAATTACTCAAATGCATAATGATCTTTTTTGTAATGAAGATTTATATTATCAAAATTTCATAATAAATACCTCTCTCATTGACCTCCTAAGCTACTCAAGAGTCCTCTTGTATGCCCTTAGCAATGCTTGTACCTCACTGATTATGGGTTGTGTATGTTCAAATACATTTGTCAAATGAATCTACAACTTAAACTATAACATTATAATTCATAGCATGCTAAATTTATAACATATTTAATCATGAATTCAAACTACAAATTACTATTGTAGGCTCCTCCTCTAGATAGAGTGGTTGCATCATCAAATCTACATAACTCTCTCATCGGACCTCATGTGCACTAGGAGTCTCCTGAGATACAAAATAGTCATTATTAATATCATAGAAATCAATTTTGAATTTATTTATGAAGATAAGAAAAATAAAAAATAAATGATACTTATACATAGAATAGGGCTCTCAGTGTGAATGGAAATGCCTGATCATCTACAATGCAAAATCTATACAGGCTCATCGCCAGTAGCCATGCCCTATATACAATAAAGAATATAATTAAATTTCATTACCACAAACATTTTACAAGAATGCATCAATATTTAGTCAAATAGAAAGCACCTAATTACCTTTCCTTTGTCAATGTGTGCTGGCTCATCCCCTATACTTTGTCCCCCTAAGACAGGTGGTACTTGGAAGATAAAAAAAAGATTAGCAACCATATATACTAAAATATCAAATATAAAAAATAATGTGAACACAACATAATGTACCGTAGATGTCTCAAGGCCAAATGAAATGGTCGACAACATGGCATCATCAATCTATTTGAGCTCCTCCTTGATCATCAACTAAACATGAATGAAGATCACATACATGCATAAGTCAGTATGGCTTAAAAATTAAAATTACTCTATTATAAAAATTAACTTTAAATTGCATATGTCATAACAAAAAAATGTATACACGTACTAACACTAAAGGATTTCATGCCTCTGCATTCCCCTCCTCTCTCACATTAAGGTCTGTAGCCTCTACCCGTGTGTTCGGTGCGTCCTCATCTAATACAAAATGATACTTAGGAAGATCACCTATGGGACCTAGGCAAATATTCTTGCACGTAATGCAAGTGTTAGGCACACAAACATGTGATGAGCTAGCTAATGATGAACTGGCACTAGCATCATCAACATGAGGAGGCAGGACTAACCTAGCCTGAGATATCATTAGGCTACTCAGCCTATGAATGGCTTTGATGGTCTGAGAGCTAGCCTTTGCCATAATATCTAGATGTTGAACTTGAGAAGGGGGGAGATATCAATGGTGGGGACAAAGGTGCCAAATTTCTTCTACTAGGAAGAGGGTCTATCCTAAGGAGCTCCTAGTCCTACACCCATGTTGGGCTTTATGCTCCAATAGTTCACTTTAATTTTCAACACAAATTCTAGATATAATTTTCTATGGAAATAAAATGGCATGTCTAAATTGCTATGTGGAGGGATATCAAAGACCATCCACCAAAAATCCCAAAAGTTTGTATGTATGGCATCATTTGTGAACCATTTAATCAATAGTTTGGATTTTTTTGGGTCGACTAGTATACCCATTTTTAGGTTCACAAAAAGGCTAGCCAAATCCTCTTTGGTTATATTGAGGGCCGCAACCTCATCATAGTCCAAGCCATCATCAAACATCTCGTGCATTTCATCATGCCAAAAAACAGTGGCATTTTGTTGGTTCATAAGGGTTTCAATGTTATCCACTATGGTGTTTAACATGGATAACATAGGAGCCAATGTGGGTACATTATTATATGTTCTTCACAAACCCCTCAATTCAGTGAGATTTCCATTTATCAAATCCTCGATTTGAGGAGGGTTTTGAGGGGGTAAAGGATGATTTGGTGGATATTTTTGTGGGGGCACTTGATCATTTGTTGGGGGGTTATGAGGAAGATTATTCCCTGCCTCAGTGTCATCATTCTGATCAGCCATTCCTATTGAATTCCAAAACATAATATATATTAGGAAAAACCTTAATTTTAACAATTTTTTTCAAAAAAACTTAGATTCAACTAAAACAAACAAGATCATGATAAAATCAATTGAATTTACGTTAAAAATGAATTTAAAAAAAAAAACCTTTATATCCGATATCCAATCATGGCTTCAAATACTGGTGTCCAAATAAGCAAAATAATAGCCCATGGGTCTGTCTTTTTTTTTTGATATTTTGACATCGGTATCAAATATCCGATATAATATCAGATATCTGATATTATATCAGATATCCAATATCTATGATGGTTAATATAATGCGCTAGATATATTATATATTATATTATATATTATATTATATTATATTATTATAATATAATAATAATATTATATTATAGTATAATAATTATAATTATTATATTATTATAATCATATTATGTTATAGTGTTTTTTTTCCATTTTATCAGATATCCAATATGAGATCGAATATTTGATAATATGAGATATCCGATATCAAATTAGATATCTGATAAGGCTTGGCCTTACTTTCTAGTTTTGGTACTTGGATAGGTGAAAAAAAGTCAGAGCAGATTTTGAATCGCTTTTAGATGTCTTTAGACTCTATTTTTTTCACATCTCCACTTTCTGGCACACCATGATCCTACACATACCCTTGTGCATTACAATGTTAAACCTTTAGCTCAAGAAGCTTAAGATTTAGGGTTGATTCCTCCTAGCACTAGTGTAGAACTTTCTTTTGTTCCTCTTCCTACTATTCCTACATATACTCCTTCTTTGGTGACTACAATGGTTCCCTCTATTCCTATGAGTGTTCCTCCTATGTCTCTTTCTATATCACAACCTTCTTATCATAATGTTCCTTTTACTTATTCTATTCCTCTTCCAAATTTAGTTGCTAGTGTTTCTCCAGTTGTGTCCTTCATTACTATAGCTTAATAAACTTTACCTACTATTTCTAATATTTCTCTTCCTCCTATTTCCTCTAATGATTCAACACTTATCAGTTTCTCTCAAACTATGTCATCCTTACAACAACAACTTGCATCCTTGACTCAAAATAAGTTTAGTATTCCTACATGTGACATGGGAAGTCCTTCATCTCAGGATATTATTTGTACTCCCCTTCCTCAGCAAGCTGATATGCCTCATCTTGACAATTATAATGGCAAGGGAGACCCTGTTCATCATTTTACAATATTTCAAATCCTTTTTTATGATAATGCTTATGATCATAGGATTTTAGCCAAGTTGTTTGCTTGAACCTTTTGTGAGAAGGTCTTATAATGGTTTTTTTATTTGACTCCTATTCTATTCATTCATTTCCACAACTTGCCAATGTTTTTATTCAACAATCTCAAAACAACATTGGCCCACAAGTGTTTTTGACTGATTTTATTCATTATCAACAAAGTTCTAAGGAAACATTGACTAAATTTATTGGTAGATTTAAGAATTTGCATGCTCAAATTTCCTATCATGTTCTTCATATTGATATTGAACATATTTTTATTTCAAATTTGTAAAAGGATATTAGAGATAAGATTCTTCTTACTAAGTTTACCTCTTTTCAACAACTTTGTGCAATGCTTCATCATTATCAATTACAAGTGAGTCAATTCAAGACCACCACTCTAATGGCTCCTGTTCCTATTGATAAAAGTGATGTTGCTCCTAATCTAAATAAATCTCAAAAATTCAACAACATTATCAAGATCTTCCTCGTCTTCTTAAAGATTTTTCTCAATCTTAGGTATGCATGTAAGAATAGAATTTTCTTTGTGTATCTAATTTGGAGTTGGACCATTTTTCAATTGCATTATATAGGTCAACACCTATGAAACTAATTCTTGGCAATCTAAACACTCAAATTCTAAGTGACTTACTTTGTGTAACATACAAAATCCTAGAAGGAGAGAAAAATTTGGGCATGCTTCTTTTCCTAAGCATTGAAAATTTTCCACTGTGCTATATATGAATTGAGACACAATCTCTTCCCTTGGGATAGGGACCATGGGTTCTTCATTAAGATTATTTGGTTTCTTCACTAAAATAATGTTGAGAGACATTACTTTGTAAGAGCCTCATTCTGATTAAAAGAATGCTACCTTGTTCGATGCATTGTATTATGTGATCATTGTCTTCGGTTTATGGTCAACATCTATCTTGATCTAATTATTCAATCCTTTGCAAGGTAACTATAGTTTGGTAAAACTAGTCGAGAACCATCCTCTTAAGAATTTTTCCATCCTCTTCTTAGCAATAATTTGTATATTTCTAGAATTTCTACCACATGCATGTATATGATTTGTCGAATTCATGGATCTACAATTAATTGTATTCAAACATCTTTCAATACCCTGATGACCTTCATTTTTGTTTTGTTCAATTGTATCACTATTCAATTTTTGAGTTGAGGAGTAATCCCTAATATTTGATCTATAGAAAGTGGCATGACATTACAAGAAGCACCTGAATCTATGAGACAATTATGTAAGTTTCTTCCAAAAAATTTAATACTGAGAAAGAAATGAGTGACCTCAACTTTTTCTTTATAAATGGTTGTCATAGCTTTAGAAGTGTTGACTTGTTGTGATACTACCTTTTGAGGACCTACAATTGCATTCATCATTTCCTTTGTATCATAAAGAGTCTTTAGCAGTGCTTCCCTCTGATTATGCTAATTCTATAACATATTGAACAACAACATGTTGGTCTTCATTCTTTTCAAATCTTTAATTACATTGTATTATTTAGTTGGCCATGTAGGTATCTTCAGGATTGTAGGCACATTTCCTTGGTTTTGATTTTTTTTGTCCAACATAGGGTGCTCTGATAGGTAATATATTTTTGTTAGCTATTGGATATGTAGGATTTTTTTGTAATGCTAGAGGTATCCCATCCATTTTGGGTGTCTTTCGATTATGCTAATTGTAAGTATTTTTCTTGTCATTTTAGAATGCCATCATCTCTTTTAGTTGAGGTTCTGCTTCTTGATTAAACACAAAAGTAAATTCTTTGTTAACTTGTTTTTCCATCCCTGTATTTTGTGAAGAATCATAAGATTCTAACAACATATTATTGAATTGCATAGGAGGCTCATTGTTATTTCCTTGTGAATTATGATTGATATTTTGATTTTTATTGAAATATGAGTCATCATCATTGGTTCCATTTTGATTACTGTCATATTGATTGATGTCCACAAATTGAGAATTATTGTTTTTATCTATAGGGATGCTTCCATTATTTGGCCAAATATTCCATTTTTGATATTGTCTTTGGAATCTGTTGTTGCGATCTAGAGGATTGAAATTGTTCCCCACATTATTGTTTCCACAAAAATTATTATTGTAATTCTAACCAAAGTTGGTTTTTTTAAGGACCTGTATTGTTTCTCTAAAATTTATTATAATGTCCTTGTGAAAATTTGAAATGGTTCAGCTCATTAGTAATTTGAGACACGGTCTTCTTCATTTGGCAGATTTCAAATGCAACATTATTTTCTTCCTCAATAGACATTGCTACCTTCTGCTCAAAGAAAGAAAATTTTGGAGGTTCATATCCTAGGTAAGTTATGGATGGGATTTTTGCAACTCGTGCCTATTGTATTGGAATTGAAATCAATAGAATGGATTGACTAGGCATCACTTGTGTTCTAGAGGGATATGTCAGCACTATTGTAACTATTGGTCAAGTTTTCACTTCATGTCTATCTCAATATATCTCAAAGTAAATGTTCCAGGTTCCCTTTGTGAAAATTAGGGTTTGGTGTTTTAATTTTTTTTAACCCTAAAAAAACCCTAAATCTTTGTTTCACTAAATGTTACCCTAGAAAAGCTTTTGGGTTGTGTGCCTTTTCAAATTAATCTGAGTGGGAGAAATCATTTTAAATTACCCACTTTATATTTCAGGGAACCTTTTGAAAGGTCATTCACATTGTTCAAATATTTCCTAAAGGTCCTGAAATACCTTTTAACGTAAGATTCTATCTTTATTTTTTTGCGATTTCATGTTTCTATTTGAAAAGGTAATTGAGTTAATGGTAACCCTTGATCTTTTTTAGATCAAGGGTTGTCACCTTGTTGCCATAAGAAACTACATGTCATTTAGCACTAGCAACATGGTGACCAAGCCGTGAGACCCATTTAATAAAGAAAAGGGGTTTTAAGGTGAGTGAACCAAACCATAAAATCTTCCCATGATTGTGTTGCCAAAGGAAACGACAAGGTTTTTATCCTTGGTGACATAACAATTGCTTGTAAAAAGAAATACTGTGGGACCAAACCTAAAGGTTGCATCATAAAAGTTGCATGTCATTAATAGCCCTGTTAGCATGTTAAGATGGTATGATGTTGGATGCCACTGAGGATCCACACTGAAAGAAATGTAACTAATGATCAACACTATCAAATGTTTTCAAGATCAACGGTGGTTGCATTGTCACTATGCAAAGTTTCATGAACTTTTTTGCTAGAGATGTAGCGACCAAAGGGAAATACCATGGGCCCACTTTTCTTATAACAAAGTTACCTTTTGATTTCTACCATCTGATGTAAGGGGCACCAATGGTGGTTGCTATGTTGCCAAAGGGAGTTGCTCAATTTTTACCCTTAGTGACATAGCGAGAGCATGCCACACGTCCAAAGGCACAGGTGGGTCCAATGTAAGTCACCATAAGTGAAAGGAAAGGCTTATGTGGAAGAGATCAATTGGATTGACTGCCAACCTAGAGGGTTGAAGCTAATTCATCAAAGATTTTATTCCTCAATCTTCAAATTTTTCAAAAATTGATGACTTGTTTTCAAAATTCAAAAATGGTGCCACCTTGCTTCTCTATGATCTATTTATGGAAATTAAGGTTCCCCTTGCAAAGAAAAAATTAGGGATATATTTTAGAACTTAAATATTTTCTTCGTGCAAACACATTTCTAATTTTTTAAGAGCTAGAACCTATTGATGAACTTTTCTTGCCTAGTTGATTAATTAACTGAGTCCACAAATGAGTCAACCCAAATGAAAAAGATAATTCCTATAAACCCTAGACGCAAGATTGCAAATGGTTTATATAATAAGGGGAATTGGACTAGGCATGCTATTACTTCTATAACAAGGGCTCCAACTATTCAATAAATGGTTCTCATAAAGGAAGTTGTTTTCTCACCATGGAAATAGCTAGAACTTTGATTTGGGTAAGATAATAGTCCCTACAGTTTTCATGGATTCAGACCTTCTCACAACCATAACCCAAAATTATGACCTAGTAGCTAGGATAGTGAGAAGAGTACATGGGGAGTGTTTAATAATAATTAATGTAGAAGAAATTTGAGAGGTTTTTGGGTTGGAGCCAGTCATAGATTGCCATGAGTTTATTTATTTTCAAGGATTTGAAAAGGAGTATCTATCTAAAAATGATAAAGTCAGGAAAGGTAAATTGAGAGGACACCTAGCCACAATTGGGAATTTGATCTTTGTTACATCATCAAATAAGGAGCCTTTCAAGAAGGAATTTTTCACTACTAAGGCCATAGACATTTAGATGACTTTATGTAGGGTTTTTGGTAGGGATGAACAAGTTTATGTGCCAATAAAGTCCATGTATATGATAACACATATTTCCTCTTTTGGTGTGAAAATCAACTTTGATTTTGCATCTTATTTAGTAGAGGAAATTCACATAGGTTTGTATGGGTTTGCAAAGAGTAAAGTTGAGAAATGATTTGGCCATTATTCATTATTGATGCATATGTTCTTGTTTAAAGGGGTTACTTACTTTGAAAAGGAGATGGTTTTAAATGAAGAATATGAGGGAGAAGCTCTACCAGTATAGTTATAGAGTGCAAATATCACTTGGGATGTAGAGGAGGCTAGCTTTTTAAGATTTGATAGGTACTCTGCATCGAGGTTGAGGAGCCTCATATTAAGGGACAATCCCATAATTCATACAAACAACCCTGCTAGTTTGAAGGTATCTCACAATTGGGAAAATATCATACCCTACTCTATGTCTACAATTTTTAGGAGTATATGGATTTCAAGGGAATCCCCATGTACTTCCTTACCAAGTACCTCTGAAGGTAGGAATAGTTGAAATGCTATGGTAGATAGGTGGGTTAGAGGAAGCACAATTGACTGGTCGGTCTAGAGGCTCAATTTTCCCAAGTTGCACAGTTGCTTACTAGTTTATAATCACCAAGGGTGGTTGGTTGTATTTGTATAAATTCTTGAATTAATACATAATGGCTATTTCTCATGTCCATTACAATGATAGTGAGGGATTCTTTGATATATTCAAATGGAGGGCTAAGAATGGTGCCAAGGATCATCAACCCTATTTTCCTTGAGACATAATTACTAAGGTCCATCTACCCAACATGATTTCAACTGCTTCACCCCATGCCTGCAATAATAAAAAATAATCAAATCTTGACAAAAGATCTATCTAATGTTCATAAAAATAAAAATAATGAGGACATGGGTAGTATAATTTGGAGCATAGTATTTTATAATTACCACTGAAAAGTCACATTATAGGGCATGTTGTTGTTCACATCAATGAAAATATTATCACTTAATGAATATATATAGTGGGGCCAAGAAAATTTCCATTGTTGGAATTACAATAGGAAAGGTAAACTTCTGGGGGGAGGGGGTTAATCAATAGTTTAAATTTGAACCTATACAACTATCACCACACATCCATCTCATGCATTCAATGAGTAAACTGAAATAACATGTAAAGCATATACATATAAATCATGTAAACATATAAGCATTCACACACATAACACCAGATATGATTACCCAAAAACCCTCCAAGTGAGAAGGTAAAACTGGGGTGGGGATGACACCCACAAATTTTCACTATTGTAGTATCAAATTGTATCCAATGAAGGTTACAATGTTTTGACTATGAAACATGATCTACCCTGTGAATGGTCTACCCTATTAAAGGCTTACAAAAACTATTAGGTCTCACCTTGTTAGAGGATTTCAACACCTTTCTAGAAGTGTGCCTTGTTAGAGGAATTCAACTTACAACTAACTAAGCACCCTATTAAAAGATTTTATATAGTTTGTTAGCACTACTCTGTTAAGAGACTTGAATGACATCACCTATTAAAATGTCTTAGCATAGATCTTGTGGTTGGCACTTTCTTGCCTAATAATAGATCGCCTCTAAACAATTTCTTCTTGATCTTTCTCGATTAGATGTCTTGGTGTTGTATCCTTTTCTCTATGTTGTATCCTTTTCTCTATCCTCTATTCTACTCTAATTGTTTCTGCAATTCAATCTCTCTTCATAACTACTAAGTCACCATGAATATTTTGCATGCAAACTATCTTCTTTACTCCTTCAATTCCTTATAGACTCTAGATAGTTTAGGGCTTCATCCTCCTTAAGAAGACTATGGTGGCTTAGGGTTAGGTATGAATCTACAACATGAGATTCATCCATTTTTCTATTTAATCCTTCCTATTTTCTGATTGGCTACATGCAATTGCATAGGGAATCCAACTATAGATTCATCCTTATCTCCAAAATATCAAAATACAATCTTAAGTTGGCTCAAAAAAGGTTTACATAGTTGTTTGTGCCATTACTAACAAATATGTCAAAACTATCTTACTCGACATATGAAGTCTTTGATGCTCAGCATGCACTGTTCTTTATACTATGTCTCAACGCTTGCATTGCTTGACATCCATTGTTTACTTGACTCTTGAATCAATCAACATGATCTATCTACTTGGCACTTGAGTTACTCAGCACATGAGTGGCTTGGAACTCACTATATCTTGTCATGGTCTAATATTTACATGTTGTTCTTGGCATGTATTGCTAATTTGGCATGAATTACGTAAATGACTTAAGTGTGTTGACACTCACTTGTCAAAACCAATCTGAGATCAACAATCTCATCCTTTCACATGAGTATCAAAAACACTTGAACATACATTATCATTGTTAATCACTCAAGCATAACATATTCATGACTCGACTTATATACAAAACTTAAATTTTTTTTTTTTCTTGATATCTTAGATACCTCAAAATTTGATAACTCCCCCTAACGTTGTGCTCCTTTATGAATAAATGTGATTCTACTAATACACTTTGACTTCAATGCTCTAGTTTTCTAATACTTCTTGTATACCTACTCTTCCTTAGCTGATATCTCACTCATTGTTCTTATTCTTCCTTGTTTTATTCTCTTCTTATTCTCCCTACTATGCTCCCCCTTTTCTTATTCTTCCCCTTTGCTTACACTCCCCCTTTTTGACACTTATGTCAAATAGGCTATGCACTTATTGTGTATTTTTCTAGAAAAGATTTATGGACATCCATTATTATCTTGAGGGCTGCATCCCAATTATCACATGCAACATCCGATGACTTGATTAATTGAATTGCAACCTTGGTAGCAAGGTGGACTAGATCATCTAAAGTAGAAAGATTAGGATCTTTCTTTAGTAGAGTTTTAGCATAACCTAGCTCTTTGTGCAATATTTCCATATGTGGGGTGAGGGTTGCTTGTATGCTTGTAATTTTGGCTCTTATATTAGGCTCATCTGCTATCAATATAGCTAATTGACTCTGTATTTGAAAAAATATCCTAAAATGCTTCTCACACTGAGCTAGATTTGCTGGTAGTTTTCCACCTGATGTAGATATTTGGCTTTCTAGATTTAGAATGTGACTTTTGGTCCCTTAGATGAAGAGTGTTAGATTGCATAGTTTTTTGTACAATGAGAATATATTCTCAAGTACCTTCTTCACATCCCCAACCTTAGTTGTCAATGTAACTTGCATAAGTGCTATGTCACCAAATATTTTCTCATTCACTTTATTTTGGAACTTCTTTTTTGACCATTCTAATAGTTTATCATTTGTATCAAGATCTTCATTACTAACCTTCTCCACTATTTCTATTAGTTGTTCCATGAGTGGCTTGGTCTCTTCATGAGTTGGTAGACTAAATGCTTCTAGAAAGATTTCCTTAATATCTTGAAGTTCCTACTTCTAGCTATGTTCTCTCCTAAGCATTTCTTGATGCTTTTTCCTTTCTAAGGCGTGCTATAATATGCCTATTTGTTCTAATGTCATAGTATCATAGTCATATTTTGGTATCACAATTTCTTCATCAAGAGTTATATCTCCATAGTGAATTACCTTTTCAACCTTTGATGAACTTGGGCTTGGCACTGAGATCTATAATAGAGTAGCATCTATGCTTGGATTTTGAAGAGTTTGTGTGGAAGGAGTGCCAAATGTTGGTAAAGCTACTAGTACTTGGATGGAAAATTGTTCCTTCACCTTCAATGTTAGCTCTGTCTCTTTACGTTTGCCCTCATCTACCACTATGACTTGACTTGCACCTTGTTCTTGTGTTGTAGGTGCAGAAAAATCTATTTGTCCTATTTCCTGCTATCCTATACTGGTGTCTTTCTCTTCTTTTGCCTTCTTCTCAATAATATCAACCTTGACAATTGTATCAACCTTGGTAGATGTATCTTCAGGTATTTGGACCGAAGCTTGTACTTTAGTAACTGAATGGATGATAGAAAGTGGTTCTTGTGGATTTTCCTTTTCCCTTATAACATCAGTTACTAAATTTTGTGGTTCATCTCCACTAACCAAAATAGGACTGCCACTAAGTTTGGCTTGCAATGTAGACTGATCTAATATTTTCTTCAAATCTTTTGTAGTAAGAAGATTGATGTTCTGAGCTAATAGATCAGAAACATCCTTGACATTTATAGTTTCAGTTGTCTCAGTTGTGCCATGGAGAGGACTGACACTCGACAATTGTGTGTCATGCACATTGTATTCTTCTTGTTGCTTAGGCTCAATGGTTGTCTTTTTTTCTTCTTTCATTTATGTTCCTCCTCCAATTGTGTTATCTTTGTCATCATTTTTAACCTCAAAAGGTTTTGTTTCTCCTTTGTTTACTGTGGTCAACCCATAAATGAGTTTCCATATTTTTGTTGGCTTCTTGACAAAATCTTCAATATTATTTTGTAGAATGCTAAAGGCTCTGTATTTAGGTGTGAAGCTAACTGCATACTCCTTTACAACCTTAGCAATTTCTCCCTTAGTTAAATCAAGCATTACTTGGGCTAGTGTGGTCTCCCTAATTTTTCTTTCTATATCTAGACAAGAATTCCATTTTGGTCAACTATGTCATATAAACTCTTAGGTAAAGAGTTAGAAAATTCTAGTCGTGTTGTCTTAAACTTTGACATCATGGCATATAGGGCCTCTTCCACTTGGTTTTTCTCCATTTTACCAAATTTGTCAAAATCAACATGACTAAAACTTAATAGATTTGCATTTTTCTTAACATTTTCACATAGATTCTCAAGATCTGAGAGGATTGTCACTCACTATCTTAAATTGGTTGTTGTCATCTGACCCTATTTTCTCTTCATCAACATCTGGCTGTTCCACATACTTTCTTCTAGGTCTCTTTTTTTCTTGACCTCCTTGTTCTATTTTCTTTTTCTTTTCTTTGGCATTTTGTGTTTTGGCACATGTGTTGGCTCTTGTTGTAGGTGTAGTGGGCTTTGACTGACTTGGTTTTGCAATCTTCTTAGTCTTTTCCACAAACTATGCCTTGGCCTTCCTCTTCTTTTGCTCAATAGGAGTAGGCACTTCCTTAGCTTCTTCTCCCTCAGCACCTTTAGTCTACTTCTCTTCTTTATCTTCTCCCATGCCCTATGTCAATGCTAGAGGTTCTTGTGCTTGAGTTCCTTCTTCCTCTTCTTCTTCTTCTTCTTCCTCCTCGGCACCCTCTCCAAATTTGGCTTTAAATTTCTTGACTAGCTTGTCCTTCTTAATAACCAAAGCAATTTTTAGTTCCATGGTGATCTTGGACTTTTCCACTTCATATTTTCTTAAAAAATTTGCAGTTTTGTCTACCTCTTCTACAAGTAAAGCTGTTATAGTTGTTGAGGCTTTATCTACATTTATCTCATAGGCTAAGGGTCTCAACCATCTTACCCTAGGTGTCACAACTTGTACAAATGTATAGTCAGCATCCATAAGAAAAAAATATCATTATAATGTTTCTCAACTAAGGATATTGGTATTCTTAGTCTTTCCTTCATTGACTTTTCAAAATCTTCAAAGTAACTAGTCATTAAGGATTCAAATTTTTCTCCTAGTTGCTCAGTGTAATCACCAATCTATACTGCAACTGATTTTTTGGTCTTCCATCCCACAATACCAAATGAGGGGAATGTGTTTTGTACATAAAATAATACAAAAATCAATATAGAACCAAATTTGCATTGTGCACTCTTCATTTATCTGATTGCTCTAAGGTTCTCCATCAGTTGTTGCAATTGTAGTTCTATTAGATCATATGTATGATCTTTCTTAACAATCTTCTATCCAACATCCACAACTATATAGGGTAAACTATTCAATCTACTGGATTGATAGAATTTGTGTGAGATTACCCTTCCAACAAAGTTAATAAGAGGATCAATGTTTGTGTCAATTTTCATACCTCTTTTGTTATAGATAGCTGCAGTATTCTTCTCAATCATTTCCTTCTAATCACTTCTTAGTGTTTTAGGCCGATCTAGAATTGGGTAGCTAGTAACCTTATGAAGTATTCTCTTAGTTATTTTAATAGGACCAATTTCTATCTATAAGGAACTAGCATGGATTTGGCTACGCACTATTCACATCCACTCTGTCTTAAATACCTTTGGAAAATCTAGGACTCATGTTAATCCCTTTTTCTCAACAATTTTGAACTCTTCTTTTGAAACACCATTTTCACATAACCTGTTGTATGCACCTCTGATTTCCATGTCACCAATGCTTCCTATCTTACATTTGTATCATTTTCTCACATATTTTACCATTATTACATTTTGCAGAATCATTGAAAATGTGCTAGAAGGGCCTTTCTTATATGAAATGTCAGGAATGGCTTTGAACATAGCCTTCCTAACTTCATTACTCACTAATTGAATGTTTAAAACTTCCTTCCCTTCAACATTTTTTGAGCTTGATGCCATAATGCAAAACTAGGGTTTCCAAAAATTAAAATTGCATAGCTTGGCTCTTGATAAATACCTTATGAAATTTGATGAACTGGCATGAGATCATTGCTACAATCTCTTGCAACTACCTTCGACAAATTTCTAGATTGCCTTTTGCTCTTCTTGTTCTTTCTCAAATTTGAAATGATGAAAAATGAACTAAAATTGATCAAATACCCTTTGAAAAACTTGCATTTATAGTTGAGTTCTTACACAACTATAAACTCAACATCAACCAATTTTAAGTTTAGTCAACATCAACTACCTAGTCTGATAGCTTGACATCTTCTAGCATTCCACTTAACACATATAGGAAACTTTTCATGCTCGACAACAACATGAACAAATTAAAGATTTGTCTTGAATTTCTAACAACGTCTTGCATCTTTATTTATGCTAATGTATTCTTTTCAATGGGTAAGTGCACAAAGTTGTGGTGCCAAAAGGGGGGTATAAGTGGACACCTTTTCCTGAAATCTGCAAAGTTTGAACTTCAACAAGAATTTGAAGATAGTTACGCTCAAAATTTTCAGATATGACAAAAAAAAAAGTCGTAGTCCTTTGACTCTAGTTTCTAAACTACTAATTTTTTTTCAAAATGGTTTAGTTTTAGGTCCTCAAAAAAGGGGGCCACAAAAAGTGGTACTATTTATTCCAAAAAAACATAACATAGTACAAAGTGTGGCCACCCTAAAATTTTAACTTTTTTTTTGAAATTTTTTAATTACTCTAGTGAAAAGTTACTTAACACTATGTACTTTATCCCAGATTTTTTGGGTAATTTTATAATGTGTATTTCTTTTTTAATGAATTTTTTAACTAGACACATCCCAAAAATGTGAAATATCTATGTGCTCCCCCTAGAAATAATTGAAAACTAATCTAAAATCAAAACTTTTTTTTTTCAAAGTGTGTAGAATGGAGTCTAGTTTCTAAAAAACTAAGTTGTTGTCAAATTCAATGAACGAGCTAAAATCTATAGCCCAATTAGTACGTGGTGGTTTTTGACAAAAAATGAACATACATTCAAAAGAAATTATAGATGAAAGGCTTGAAATAGTTCAAATTAAAAATAAATTATATGGTTAGATAGCTAACACAGAGACCTATAATGCTATGTAACCTGATCTTATCGATACCCAACCACGAGAAATCTTGAAGGGGAGCACAGAAGAAAAACCAATCATTTTTTGTATGTTTGCTGGAAAACATGTCTCATGCCTATTCATCAAATCCAAACCTTTGTGTTGGATCTCCAAGGAAAAACCAAGCCTTAGGCTTGGGTTTGATTAATGTTTAAATAGCACGTGTGCCCTATAGCATGCACGCACTATAGCATGCATGCACTATTTAAACCTTAGTTCTAAATAGCGCATGTGTGCTATTTAAACCTCAGTTCTAAATAGCGCATGTGCACTATTTAAACCTCAGTTCTAAATAGCGCATGTGCGCTATAGTGCGCATGCACTATTAAGATGTAAGTTGCAAAAGAGAACTAGGTGGGGGGGGGATAGGAGAATGGCTATGTGTGTGCATGAAAGAGATAGAGAGAGAGTAGGGGATAAGAGAGGGGAGAGAGTAAACAGTGGGAGAGAGAAAGTGAGAAAGAGTAGGGGTGGCAAAGAGAGTATAGGATGAGAGAGAGAGAGAGTAGGGGTGGCAAAGAGAGGAAGTGTGAGAGAGAGTATGGGTGGAAAAGAGAGAGTGTGGGATGGGGGAAAGAGATTTAAAGTAGGGGATGGGAGAGAGAGGAAGTGTGAGAGAGAGTACAAGTTGGGAGAGAGAGATTAAGAATAGGGGATGGGGGAGAGAGAGAGTAGGCAATGGGAGACGAAGTGGGAGAGGAAGAACTTGAGAGAGAGGAGGATGGGAGTGCATGTGTGTGAAAGAGAGAGAGAGTATGGAATGGGAGAGGGGGAAGACAAAGTAGCTCAAGAGAGAGTAGGGGATGGAAGAGAGAGTAGGCAATGGGAGAGGGAGTGGGAGAGGGGGAGACAGGTGGGAATAGAAATGTGTGTAAGAGAGAGAGAGAGAGAGAGAGAGAGAGAGAGAGAGAGAGAGAGAGAGAGAGGGGATAGGAGAGAGTGTGAAAATTTAAGAGAGACTAGAGGGTAGCAGAGAGAGAGAGAGTGGAGAGGAAGAAAGTGAGAGTGAGAGTGAGAGCGAGAGTAGGCAGTGGGAGAGAGAGAGAAAGTGAGAGAAAAAGTAGGGGATGGAAGAGGAGAGAGGGGGGATGGGTGTGTGTGTGTGTGAAAGAGAGAGATTCAAGAATGAGAGAGGGGATAGAGAGATAGAGAGAGTAGGAAATGGTAGAGGGATGAGAGGGGGGGGGGAGAGAGAGAGAGAGAGAGAGAGAGAGAGAGAGAGAGAGAGAGAGAGAGAGAGAGTAGGAGGTGGGAGAGAGAGTGGATAAGAGTGTGTGTATCTATGAAAGTGAGAGTAGGGGATGGGAGAGAGTGTGAAAGTGTGAAAGTAGGGGGTGGCAGAGAGAGATTATGATGATAGGGGAGAGAAAGTAGGCAGTGGGAGAGGAAAAGAGAGAGGGGGGATGGGAGTGTGTGTGTAAGAGAGATAGAGCAGGGGATGAGAGAGAGTGAGAGAGTCTAAGAGTAGGGGGTGGCAGAGAGAGAGTACAATGATGGGGGAGAGAAAGTAGGCAGTGGGAGAGGGAAAAAGAGAGGGGGGGATGGGGGTGTATGTGTAAGAGAGATAGAGTAGGGGATGGGAGAGAGTGAGAGTGTGAGAGAGTAGGGGATGGGAGAGGAGAGAGAGAGTAGGGGATGGGGGAGAGTGTGAGTGTGAGAGAGTAGGGGATGGGAGATGAGAGAGAGAGTAGGGGATGGGGAGAGAAAGTAGGCAATGGGAGAGAGAGTGGGAGAGGCAGAGAGAGCTTGTACAAGATGGGGGAGAGAGAGAGTAGAGAGGGAGGGAGAGAACTTGAGAGAGAGAGATAGTAGGTAGTAGTAGTGTGAGTGTGAGAGAGAGTAGGGGGTGGTAGAGAGAGTATGACAATGGAGGAGAGAAAGTAGGAGGCGGGAGAGGAACAGAGAGGGGGAATGGAATGCATGTAAGAGAGACAAAGTAGGGGATGGGAGAGAAGAGAGAGAGTAGGGGATGGGGGAGATAAATTAGGTGGTAGGAGAGGGAGAGGGAGAGAGATAGGGGGATAAGAGTGTGTGTGAGAGATCTAAAGAGCCAAGGATGGGAGAGGAGAGGGGTTGAGAGAGGTAGAGATAGTAGGTGGGAGAGGGAGAGTGAGAGAGAGTAAAGGATGGGAGAGAGTAGGAGGAGGGAGAGAGAGGGGATAGGAGAGAGAGTAGAGAGGATAGAGAGTAGGGAGGATGGGGAGTTATGTGTTTTGAGCAAGTAGGGGGTGGCAGAGAGAGAGCGTACGACAATGGGGGAGAGAAAGTAGGCGGTGGGAGAGGAAAAGAGAGAGGGGGTATGGGAGTGTTTGTAAGAGAGACAGAGTAGGGGATGGGAGAGAGTGTGAGAGTGTGAGAGTAGGGGGTGGTAGAGAGAGTATGACGATGGGGGAGAGAAATTAGGCGGTGGGAGAGGGAAAGAGAGAGGGGGGCATGGGGGTGTATGTGTAAGAGAGATAGAGTAGGAGATGGGAGAGAGTGAGAGTGTGAGAGAGTAGGGGATGGGAGAGGAGAGAGAGAGTAGGGGATGGGGGAGAGTGTGAGAGTGTGAGAGAGTAGGCGATGGGAGACAAGAGAGAGAGAAGGGGATGGGGGAGAGAAAGTAGGTGATGGGAGAGAGAGTGGGAGAGGCAGAGAGAGCTTGTACAAGATGGGGGAGAGAGAGTAGAGAGGGAGAGAGAGAACTTGAGAGAGAGATAGTAGGTAGTAGTAGTGTGAGTGAGAGAGAGAGTAGGGGTTGGTAGAGAGAGTACAACGATGGGGGAGAGAAAGTAGGTGGTGGGAGAGGGAGAGAGAGGGGGAATGTGAATGTGTGTAAGAGAGACAAAGTAGGGGATGGGAGAGAAGAGAGAGAGTAGGGGATGTGGGAGAGAAATTAGGTGGTAGGAGAGGGAGAGGGAGAGAGATAGGGGGGATAAGAGTGTGTGTGAGAGATCTAAAGAGCCAGGGATGGAAGAGGAGAGGGGTTGAGAGAGGTAGAGAGAGCAGGTGGTGGGAGAGGGAGAGTGAGAGACACTAAAGGATGGGAGAGAGTAGGAGGAGGGAGAGGGAGGGGATGGGAGAGAGAGTAGGGAGGATAGAGTGTAGGGAGGATGGGGAGTTATGTGTTTTGAGAAAGTAGGGGGTGGCACGAAGAGAGTACGATGATGGGGGAGACAAAGTAGGCAGTGGGAGAGGAAAAGAGAGAGGGGGGATGGGAGTGTGTGTAAGAGAGATAGAGAAGGGGATGGGAGAGAGTGTGAGAGTGTGAGAGTAGGGGGTTGCAGAAGGAGTGTACGATGATGGGGGAGAGAAAGTAGGCGATGGGAGAGGGAAAGAGAGAGGGGGGATGGGGGTGTATGTGTAAGAGAGATAGAGTAGGAGATGGGAGAGAGTGAGAGTGTGAGAGAGTAGGGGATGGGAGAGGAGAGAGAGATTAGGGGATGGGGGAGAGTGTGAGAGTGTGAGAGAGTAGGGGATGGGAGACAAGAGAGAGAGCAGGGGATGGGAGAGAGAAAGTAGGTGATGGGAGACAGAGTGGGAGAGGCAGAGAGAGCTTGTACAAGATGGGGGAGAGAGAGAGTAGAGAGGGAGAGAGAGAACTTGAGAGAGAGAGAGAGAGATAGTAGGTACTAGTAGTGTGAGTGTGAGAGAGAGTAGGGGGTGGTAGAGAGAGTACAACGATGGGGGAGAGAAAGTAGGCGGTGGGAGAGGGAGAGAGAGGGGGAATGTGAATGTGTGTAAGAGAGACAAAGTAGGGGATGGGAGAGAAGAGAGAGTATAGGGGATGGGGGAGAGAAATTAGGTGGTAGGAGAGGGAGAGGGAGAGAGATAGGGGGGATAAGAGTGTGTGTGAGAGATCTAAAGAGCTGGGGATGGGAGAGGAGAGGGGGTGAGAGAGGTAGAGAGAGTAGGTGGTGGGAGAGGGAGAGTGAGAGAGAGTAAAGGATGGGAGAGAGTAAGGAGAGAGGGAGGGAGGGGATGGGAGAGAGAGTAGGGACGATAGAGAGTAGGGAGGATGGGGAGTGATGTGTTTTGAGATAGTGCGTATACACTATAGTGCGTATGCGCTTTATAGGGCGTACACAGTGTAGTGCATATGCACTATCTCAAATCATCAAAAAATGGTCAAAAACCAACCTTGGGGCCCATTTCATCCATTTTTAACTTTTGGTCTGTTATACTCTCTGTTATTCCGATAGAAAACATGGGTTTCAACATCTAGAAAACACTATTTCAACACTTTTGGAAGCTAGGGAACACGAAATTCAATCATTGGATATGTGATTTGAAGAATTTTTAAATACTCCTTTAATAGAAAAGGTTAGTGCAATCCATTTTAAATATTGTTTGTCGATATATAGATACAAATTTGATTATAATTTGATATGTTATGTAATATATAGTGAATTCATTGAAAATTGTATGTTTGAATCAAATGTTATTTTGAAATGGTTAGAAATTTGACAAGTCATTTGATATATATTGTGTATTCGTTCAAATAATTATAATTTTTATATGTAATTGAATAATTTTTAATTTACGCATTTTAAGTAATTCAGATGTTTGAATAATTTGACATGTAGAAATCATCATCATGCCAAGGAAGAAACCAAAGATTCAAACAAATGTAAATAGGGAGAGAGATTTGACAATTAAAAGAGATAAAATAAAATTACTATGTGAACAAAGAAAATTGCAAAGAAATGATGAAGAATTAACTTTCGAAGAGGATCAAGAACCACCAGTACAAAGAAATAAGGAGAAAGAATTAGAAAGATAAAAAGAACAAATGAGATTGTTAAGCTCAAGAAGACAATTGAATTGTGAAGCTACACCATCCTCCAATGTTGGAGTCATATCGTCTACTACACCATCTTCAAATGTTGGAGTCATATCATCCGTTACACCATCTTTCAATGTTGAAGTCATATCATCCTCTCATGTTGAAGAGACACTGATTTATAGATCTGACGATATACACACTCCATCATGTCATGTTGAAAGCACAACATCAACACATCAAGTAGGTGATATTCCATCTTTTACATCTTATTGCCAAGGCACATTATCTTCGGTTCAAGGTACGCAATACACTCAACCTTATATTGATGTTCAAAATGTTGAGAGAATTGAAGAGATTAGAACACCTTCTAGAATTTGTTTTAAAAAACCAAAACATTTGATTGATATTGATACTAACATTTTGAAATCAGTGCCTGACAAGATTAGCAAGTGTACTTGTCAAAGAAAAGTTAATCATATGTGGAGATTATTTTTTGAAGAATTACATGTTACAGATCAATGCCAATTATTTGTTGAAATGATGAGGAATTTGAAATTTAGGCCTATCATGAAGATTCTTGGGCTAAGAATGATGGATGATTCAAATGAAAGAAATATTGTAAAGAATCTAATGAGTGCTTATGAAAAAGTGGGTTCTAAATCATAGACCAAAGATAGTAATATCACAAGACGAGTACTCACATCGAAAATAGTAAGTAGCCAAATGAAGAAAGCTCGACTCATTAGAAAGACAAGAAGAACATTAAAAATTGGTAGAGGTACCTTAAGGAGAGCCATGCTAAGGCGTGAGAGATTAGAAGATTGCACAAAAAATGAGTTATGGACATTTAGTGGTAGACTACCGCGAAAGGATAAAGAAATTAGTGAAGCCTTGAAATCATTGATTGAAGATTTTTTGAAAAATAACACACATGTTTCTCCTAATCAAAGAGATGTTGTAAGAAGGAAGATTGGTAGCTGAAATCACGAGCCACATGCAAAACATTTTTTGGACTCAACCCAGACACAATTTTTTGAAAAATTTATTGGTATGTATTCTCAAATTCAAATAAGTCAAAGATTTTTTGAGATGGGTAAACCTTTTTATGTGAAAATAAATCACACACGCACAACTTGTTGTAGTAGGATACATATTGAATTTTCTAACCATTTTGATATTTTTAGGCACATATGCGTAGTTTTTCATTCTCAGTTTGTTTTGCAAGATTGTGACATAAAAGAGCCACCAAGATCTTCAAAGGAATTCATATCCAACATTTTATGTGAAATAGGGGATGACCAACAATTTTACAAGACATCATGCTTGGATGGTATGTGCTTATTTTGTGGTTCTTTGCAACTTTTATCAACTTCTCAACATATGGATAGTACACATGCAATTGGAAATGAAATAGTAGATTACGAAAAATTCAAGACAGTGACATATGCTCTAAAAGATGAGAAACATGGTAAAAGATGTGATCTAGTTATTGAAAAGATTCCAGTGTATGAGTTCATGAAGATTTTTCGTGAAAAGATTATGTACGAGTATGCAAGGCATACCCATAGAGCTCAATGGTTGGATTTACAATTCAAGTTGTGCAAGGATACGTTTCCATTGGATACATTGTTTTGGTTGTAGATTTTGCAGAGAACTACACACTACAACCACAATATGAGGTGAAAGAATTTGAAGTATTATACATCTCAATAGGTTTCCATATTTGTTCAGATAACATTCATGCATTCACCTACAAGTATAGAGGACGACAGGAAGATTTTGAGGGAGTACCATTTTTACATCAGCAATGATCGATCACATTCTATGAAGTTTGTACATGGTTGTTTTCAACTATTTTATGGAGATTTGGCTAACAGGGGCATATTATATCGTCAACACATTATTTGGTCAGACAATTGTGCATCTCAATTCAAGAATGCATGGATGTTCTATTGGTTGAGCAGGATGCACAGGTTGTGTAGAATTCAATATATGTGGAATTTCACAGAGGCTGGTCATGGTAAGGGAGAGCACGATGGTGTAGGTGCATGCATCAAAAGAGCCTTGGCTCGTGAAGAACTAAAGTACAAAGATGGAGCAATATTGATAGATGCAAAATCTATCGTCTAATGGTGTAACGGTACAATGGGTCTAGGTAAGGAAGGTGAGTCTACAGTTCATAGATTTTTTTGTTTGATAGATAATACTAACATTGCACCATATCAGGATTGTTGCACATAATCTAGTGAGTTACACTCTTTTAGAAGCTCTGATGCAGGTTCATGGAGTATCCACACACGAAAAATGGCATGCTATTGTCCATCATGTGCAGAGGAAAATTGGGATGACTGTGAGTCAATTGAATGGGTGGACAAATGGGATATATGGGTTTTGGACCCAATTGAGACCTATTGTCCCCCACAAGCACTAAAAATGGTAGAGATGGATTCATCTATTGACTTTGACTACTTGTTAGATCTAGTGCAACCTGGTAATATATATATATATATCTTTGTAATTTCAATATGTAACTTTATAACTTTTACCCAAGTTTTTTCTAAATTAATGACCGCATTTTGTACATTTGTCACTGCAGGCCATGTTTTTGTTGTTATTGCACCTGAAGACAATGAAGAAGGGACATATTATTATTTGTGTCGTTGTGTTGAAGCCAAATAAAAATTGGATCACTTGGTTATAGATGGTGAAGGTTTAGAGTACCATGTTGGTGTGGTGGTTGTAACAGGCACATGGCTTAGATGATATCCTATGAAGAATCCTAACTTGTGGTTATTCGAGGATTTGCAAAAAAAGAGGAATATTCTTCATTATTTAAACCTTGTTGTCCCATCAAATGTCCACTTGATAAAATATGGTGGAAAACCACATAATAAGATTCTTTGGAAAGTTCGCAAGTCAGACCATGAGGCAATACTTGAGACATTAAAATGTTGAGCAGATCTAGTTTGCTCACTAGATTGAATTGGGAGAGAGAGAAAAAGTGATCAATTGGATCCAAATACAATGTTACAACCTCTTCCCCAAGAATATCACATGACTAAGGTGGACCATATTGTTATGATGTGTAAGTGATGAGATTTAGTTTTGATTTGTTTAGAATCTAGATTCATTATTTGAATTTATATTAGATTCTTTAATAGGACCCTTTTTAAAATCTTATCTTAGATTTTTTACTGTGCTAATTCTCCATTTGTAGGTCACCAAAGAAGAGGGCTAATAAAGTTGATACACAAGTGATAAAGGGTGAGATGCCAAAATCATCTGTGAAATGGTATTATCAATTCACATCCTCAATATTTATTAGTGTTCTTTGTTCAAGTACCAGTGTATGCTAATCATCTTATGCCTGGAATTGTAGAGGTTAAATTATCTCAATACTAAGGTTTGTAGCATCAATACTAAGGTTTTTAGCATCAATTGGTCATGCTAAGTATAGTAGTTGTATCATGAATCCTTCTGAACCAATATGACTAAGATTCTCGGAAGAAGACTAAACCATATCATCTGTCTACTCCCTCTTTATATAAGAGTTTTTCAAACAGTGAGAATGAAACATTGATTATTACTCCCCCCTCAATGTAAAATTCTCATTGATTGCATTTTGTAAAGTTTTAAGTCACTATCAACCTCTATATCATTGTATTCTTCTTATCATCAAATTACACAACAATGAGAATATGAACGATGACTTCTTCACATGAACTTGACAATTATAAATGCTACACATTAATAAATGTTTGGGCTTGTTCTTTACCATTCGAGCTTATAATACAATACATTGGCTTCATTTATATTTGGAATTATTTATTATGTTTGTTCCAAAAGTCATTCTTCATTTGCCAATATGAAAATGCGACTATCATGAAAGGCACAGTCTTATAATTTGTAATTTGTATAATGGTATAAAAGCTAGGTTGTAGGTTTGAATCCATACAACCTGTGATGAGTGAATAGTCTCATGCAAAACACCCTTCATTTATTTTTCTATTTCAAACACATTCAACCATAATTACCGCAATTACCACTACCAAGAGATGAAGTCTTGTAGGCTTATAGGTAAAATGTTGATTGGTAGTGATCTCCTTAACAAGGTGATCTTGCTACGAGGTGGACTAGTATCAGTGTCCAATGCAATACTCTCCTTCTAGTTGAGAAGCATATTTGACCCATTCTCCTAATTGCTTCCCTCCCCAAATTTTCCATTACCCCCATGACCCTCCTTCTCATGAATTTATTCTATTTATTCTTCTACCTCCTCCTCCACTTGGCCATTTTGCAACACCATGGATGGAACTCTAGCCTTCCTCAAAACCATTATACATGACCTCTCCTTCTTCAAGATATTGTATAAAAAGTTCCTCAACCCTTGAACCTTTTAAAACCCCAATCTCAATGGAAGGCTTCTAGACCAAAGGAACTAGTAGATCTAGTTCTTTAAGAGAAAGAGACAACAAATCCAATTTTCTAGTGACTAGATGGAAAATTGGGGAAATCATTTCAATTAGTTATAAATTGAAAGGAATTATAAGTAAACTATATCAATATAATAAGTAACTTAGTAATTATATCAATATAATTTAATTACTAAGAAAATGAATTTATTAATCTAACATATAGTACATTATTTTGCACACAAAGTTGTTGAATTTAATGCTTAGTAGATTTACATACATGTGTAATAAATAATAAGTGTTGTAGCTTTGGGATCAACACTATAAAATGAAGGATGTCATACTAAATTCACAGAGGTACCAAAATATTTTATTTGATATGGAGACAAAAGAAAATGTGTATTCTTCATAACTACATTTGAGTCTCGTGTATTATCATTTTTAGCTATTGACATCAGAGATTCCTTTACATCTTCATCATTATATTGATCAACGAGTCCTTATTGCATTCACTAGTTCTAAGCCAATGACTAAGGTATGAAAGAGTTTACATTAAAATTTCATTAGTACTGAAATTCAATATAAAATTCATATATAATTTTGATTGTAACATGTCGAGTTACAAAAGATTATAGACTAATGGACTAGTGAGCATGTTAAGAAGACTAAATGAATTATATGATATTGTTAGACCTTATGGAATGAACTTTGATATTTTGTTATCACATTGGTTTGATGCTTGTATTACTGGATTAGTTGATTGGATGCTAAGATTTCATGATTGTGAATTTTAAGATATAATATTTTGGAAAACAAAGAAATTTCATAATGCATATTACCTTAGACCCATACAAATGTTTTTATATTTAAAGATCAATAGTTATCCATAGCTGACAAAGTTTAGCACCTTTATGTTGGTTGAATTCTTTGATGAAATTTGTGACTATGGCTACATGAATGGTTTGAACGTATGATTTTATCACATGTTCTAGATGTTTTTGCATGTGAATGGTTTTATGCCACTTTAATTTTATGCCTATAAAACACTATATAGGGTATGTGCAAGATCATGGTGTACCAAAATATGGCCTTAAGTGGAAGTGAAAAATCAGCAAATCAGGGTTATGTCAACTTGACACATAATTTTAAAGTGGTTCTGGACTTTATATCAAAAATTTGTAAGAAAATAATCTATAGAAAATTGAATCTAGTTTCTAAACTACAATGCCTTATCTAGAGAAAAAATTATTTGATTCGTCAAAAGTTTGGATTTTAATGTAGTACTACAAAAATTTCAGGGTGAAAATAAAAAATAGGTGTATGTCTGACCACCTTAATCATAATAAAATGATAATATTTTTTAATATAATTTTAGATATAAAAAGTAGACACATGCCTAGATGTGATGCATATTTTTAGAAAATTTTATTCCAAATAAATAATTAATTATGAATCTTCTACTATATTGTTTTCAGAATTAAAAAATCCTGTGTCTGACCACCTTAACTAGTTCAAAAAAATCAAAATTAAGTTTTTTTTTTTTTTTTTTTTCTTATACTAGTCAAAGCATAGAATGTGACGCATCTTTTGGATTTCAAAAATCTTATACGGTTTGAAAGTTATAGCTATTTTTCAACTAATATGTCAATCAGCACTTTGTAGCTAACTCCATTAGAAAATAAGTAATAATTACTTACTGAACTTGTAATTTGACAAAACTTATATTTATGAAAAGCTAAGAACATTCTTAAGAAACCCTTTTCATTACATCAAATTTTGGTTTAAAAAAAGACATCAGCTACATGCGTGAAGTAAAAAACACATAAGAACATGCCAAAAACACATTTTTGGGATGTTTTAAAGATGAGCATATAAGGTTGGTATCAAAATATATAGTAGGAATTATGAAGGTATTAATTTTTTTCATTTAGTATCAGGATGGGTGGAAAAAAAGTTGGAATAGATTTTGAAATTCTTTGAGGCATTTCAGAACTACATATTTTTCCAGGTCACCACTTTTTGGCACACCATGATCCTGCACATACCCTATACAAATGATGCTTCTTGTTAGCTTCAATAAGACCCTATCTTGCACAACATGCTAAAACCTCAATAATGATGCTTTTTTTGTTCATAGTTTGAATACCCATGTTTGTAGAGTTTGATTTTATTAATAGCCCCATGATATATTTTTAAATATTCCACATGTTTGGTTTTATATTCAATCAATCAACATATTTTCCTTTTAATTCTTCCACATTTGGCATATCCATCTAACAATGAACTTATAATACTCCCATGAAGAAGTTCATGATTGCATGGTTTTATGGTGGATGTCCCTCTCTTTTTTAAATTCCAATTTTATTCATCTACATGAGTAAGGGAGATCAATTCCATTTCTTTCAATTGTATTTAAAGGTCATTAAATTTTTTTCAAAAAATGTGATTAAATAAATATTATTCATAATTTACCTCTATCATCAAGGTTGATTCATTCCTCCTCTTATTTTACCAAATAATTCGGATGAATGACTCATGACTCCTTACATTTCTTGAAGAAAATTTTCAAAGACTTTGCAACATGTCTTCTCTTCTTCCATATAGTTCATGTTCATTGAAGACATTTGGTCAAACAATATTTATGCTTTGTATATTCTCACAACACCAATAGTCATGGTACAATGCTTACAGGATCCATAGTTGAAGAGAAGCTATGTGAAGTTTCTAGAACCATGGACCTATACTTAATTTAGTATTATTACATCCATGTTACTTATGAAAGTGGAACTTTCACATATAACCAAAATTGAAAGCCAAACTTAACATAGAAAAGTAAAGCAAGCCTCAATTATATTCTCATTAAACACTATGAATTCAAATATCTTTGATGGGGCATATCTCAGAGCTCATGCAAGATATGGATGAGGTTCCAATTCATACAAGACCATGTTGTAGAGACCTATAATAACCTTGCTTTCTTTTTGGAGATCGCATTCTATTTTCATTTTACAACGCCATCTCGGCTAATGCTGAAACTTGTAGTGTTGGCCAGTACAAAGTTGCCACCTGCCAAATCTCTCTCATATTTCATCATGGGATCAAACTGTTTGCTCCATTAGCTCTGGGGGGCTAGGTAAACCCTATCGCCAACCTCATCTTCTCCCCTTCAGTGCTCGAACGTTCTCAGGCACGCTGAACTGAAATGTCCCTAAGGGTCACTAAATGCCATAAGGCTGCAATCTTTGATGGGGAATATCTTGGAGATCATGCCAGATATGGATGAGATTCTAGTTCCTACAGGACCGTTTTGTAGAGACCTACAATAACCTCTCTTGCTTTTTGAAGATCACATTCCATTTTCATTCTACAATGCCATCTTGGGTGATGCTGAAACTTGTAGTGTTGGCTAGTACAAAGTTGCCACCTGCCAAATCTCTCTCATCTTTTTTCATGGGATCAAACTGTCTACTCCATTAGCTCTAGGCGATCAGGTAAACCCTATCCCCAACCTCATCTTTTCCCCTTCAGTGCTCGAATGTTCTCAGGCGTGCTGAACCAAAATGTCCCTAAGGGTCACTAAATGCCACAGGGCTGCAATCTTTGACAGGGCATATCTCGGAGCTCGTGCAAGATATGGATGAGATTCTAGTTCCTACAAGACCATGTTGCAAAGACCTAAAATAACCTCTCTCATTTTTTGGAGATCATATTCTATTTTCATTCTACAATGCCATCTCGAGTGATGTTGAAACTTGCAATGTTGGCTAGTACAAAGTTGCCACCTGCCAAATCTCTCTCATCTTTCATTATGGGATCAAACTGTCTGATCCATTAGCTCTAGGTGGCCAACTAAACCCTATCCCCAACCTCATCTTATCCCCTTCAGTTCTCAAACATTCTTAGGTGTGCTGAACCGAAATGTCCCTAAGGGTCACTAAATGCCATAGGGCTGCAATCTTTGACGGGGCATATCTCGGAGCTCGTGTGAGATATGGATGAGATTCTAGTTTCCACAAGACTATGTTATAGAGACCTACAATAACCTCTCTCTCTTTTTGGATATCACATTCCATTTTTATTCTACAACGCCATCTCAGGAGATGCTGAAACTTATAGTGTTGGCTAGTACAAAGTTGCCACCTGCCAAATCTCTCTCATCTTTCGTCGTGGGATCAAATTGTATGATCCATTAGCTCTGAGTGGTTGGGTAAACCCTATCCCCAACCTCATCTTGTCCCCTTCAGTGCTCAAATTTTCTTAGATGTGCTAAACCAGAATGTCCCTAAGGGTCACTAAATGCCATAGGGCTACAATCTTTGACGGGGCATATCTCGAAGCTCATTATAGATATGGATGAGATTCTAGTTTCTACAAGACCGTGTTGTAGAGACCTACAATAACCTCTCTCACTTTTTGGAGATCACATTCTATTTTCATTCTAAAATGCCATCTCGGGTGATGCTGAAACTTGTAGTGTTGGCCAGTACAAAGTTGCCACCTGCCAAATCTCTCTCATCTTTCTTCATGGGATCAAACTGTCTACTCCCTTAGCTCTAAGTGGCTAGGTAAACTCTATCCACAACCTCATCTTGTCCCCTTCAGTGCTCAAACTTTCTCAAGCATGCTGAACTAAAATGTTCCTAACGGTCACTAAATGCCATAGGGCTGCAATCTTTGACGGGGGATATCTCAGAGCTTTTGCGAGATATGGATGAGAGATTCTAGTTCCTACAAGATCATGTTTTAGAGATATACAATAACCTCTCTCACTTTTTGGAGATCACATTCCATTTTTATTCTACAACGCCATCTCAGGTGATGCTAAAACTTGTAGTGTTGGCAAGTACAAAGTTGCCACCTACCAAATCTCTCTCATCTTTCATCGTGGGATCAAACTGTCTGCTCCATTAGGTCTGAGTGGCTGGATAAACCCTATCCCCAACCTCTTCTTGTCCCCTTTAGTGCTCAAACTTTTCAGGCACGCTGAACCGGAATGTCCCTAAGGGTCACTAAATGCCGCAGGGCTGCAATCTTTGACGGAGCATATCTCAGAGCTCACGCAAGATATGCATGAGATTCCAATTCATATAGGACCATGTTGCAGAGACCTACAATAACCTCTCTCATTTTTTGGAGATCACATTCTATTTTCATTCTGCAATGCCATCTCGGGTGATGTTGAAACTTGCAGTGTGTGATGGAAGGATCTTAATTATATTGTTGGAAATCATATCTAGCATGTCATTTTTTGAAAGACAAATCATGGAACATGGTAAATGTTTCATAAGTTAATGAAATGTGTTACTACCAGATTATGTAAATTTAGGATTATATGATCTCCAAGAGTTTGTTTATGTTCTTTAGTGCACCTTGGGTGCAAGGTAGTGTGTAGCTTCTACTCCCTCTTTGTGAGTAATGTTAGTCAATTTGTATATGTAAATTGGTGTTCAATTGGGTATATTATTTTCAACCTTAATGGTGATGAAGGATTAGCTTGAATCAGCTTGTAACTATCTAGCCACTAGATTTTTTGTGATTACATCAAATGTGGGTTTTGTTCATATTTATTTATTTATTTTTATTTTTTGTGCTCTTGAGCTTTGAGACTTTGAATTTAAACTTGTTCACTTTTCTTTTTGAAATTTTATGTTCTTGAGGTGGCTAGGAGGTATGTTCTATGTTGCTAGTTATGTGTTATGATTTTCTCTATTAGGTTCAATGTGGAACATTGATAGAATGTATAAGGGAGTAGATTGCAAAGAACATATCATTCTCCTTTTTGTAATACACTATTTATTATGTTTTAATTCCACTTGGACCCATTCCTCTTTTGGAAATCCTTGAGATTGCCAATTCTTATTAATTAGAGTAGAGACAAGATGAACTAGATTAATACAGTGACCTATAGATCGAAGGAGGATGGTTAAGAAATGGTCTATCAGAGATCAGCCAAGGATAAGGAAAACATAGTAAGAAAATGATTATTTATCTGGTGGATATAAGTCTCTTATATAACAAACCATTTATATGCATAGTAAAAGAATTGAATATAGATTTGAGACATATTGATCACCTGCACTCTGATCATCTTCAAAAGTATGCAACTTTTGTTTCACTGTTTCATGTGGGTTTATTGAACTTTCTTTATGAGGTCATTTATAGATGGGATGTTCAAAGGTTGAGTTCCAATGGGCTGTCAATACTTTGACTATACTTTAAGTCAACGATTATCAATATGGGAAAAAATAGAACTCATTGTGTTTTGAAGTACGGAGAAGATTACCTTTCCCTTCCCTAGGAGTTTCAGAAATGGGAGACATTAGGTAAGAGAGTGAAAATTTTACTATCACTTCAACGCACATGACACAATTGGAAATGCAAATTTTGATGGTAATCATTTTGTGATAAGGGAGAGACTAGGGATGATCATTGTTACTATCTCTTTAGTAGTGGATTTTTGTTTTCTCTTGAATTTGGTGGTGGAGGATCAGTTGTAAGTCTCCTTGGATATTCCTTCTTATGATGTTAGTGACAAGTGTTGCTCTTTGAAAAAACTTGTACAATCTTTTTTAAATTATTAGATAAAAATAGAGAATTGTAAGTATTAAACATGATTAGCCTTCAATTCCTAGAAGATCTTTATTTCCCTGTCAATGCATTTAGAAAGTTAAGTTTTAAGAAGATCATAAATAGAAAAAATTAGAGAAGAAATTCAAACATTTATATTGATTGGAAACATGTGAGTCATGATTTTCCTCTGCCTTTTAAAGAACATTCCTTAGCTAGCATACCTAATTCCACATTCCATAAGAGTGTCATGGCACTAAAGATTTAGGAAACCAACTACTCTAAGATAAAGCTTCCCGGTCAATAATAATCTAGCCTATTGAGGTACATAATACTTCTCAATTAAACTTGTGTTAATTCAATATTAATTTTGTAATTAACTACAATTTTAGTATCTGTGTACAGGGGGTGACTGAGAAAACTATTTGAGGTCCAATTTGAAAATATATTTGTAAGGATCTCAACCAAGGTTCACAACTTTGATTGTTAATACATTCATTCAGGCTAGAACCTCACTACAAAAAAATAATATATAAAAAAGGTAGTGAATAACGTCATGTCTAGACCCAAATCAACCAATGAAAGTCAAATCAGCATAATGTGGAACAACAATATATGCATTGAGTGGGTTGTCATAAAAAAGCTTCAGAATAAAATTCATCTCTAGAATTAAAAGACCTTAAAGAACATTTATGCTTGTAACACAGATGGCCATTCAAAACTGAATACAATTACAATATGTGAAATAGCATTACAAGAACTTGTAATGCTCTTGTGAACATCGTGTTAATTCTTGTAAGAATCCCTAAGATGCTTGTTATACTCAAAATTTTGTTGAAAGTGAATTAATTTTCATCCTATCGTTTAATTGGCTTAGGGTGATATATGCTTCTTGGATGGAACACTAGTAAATTTTAGTGAATAAATGACTATGTGACTAAAACTTTTAGTCACAAGACTAAACATTTTAGTCATGTGACTAAAAGTGATCAAATTTTAATAATATTTTTTAATTTATAAGTACAAGTAACTAAATAAATGACTATTTTGGTCATCAGGTAAAATCACAAGGTTAGACAAAGATTAGTGACTAAATAAATGATCAAATAAATGACTAATTAATTAGTCACCCAAACAAATGATTAGATGATCAATAATTATTTTATCATGTTAATAAATTTTAAGTTTTTTATAACTTTTATTACTCATGGTTGGGTTTTTGTCATATCAAGGAGTCATAATTAGGTAATTTTTAAAATATCCTCTCAATTGATATTGACTGAGATATGAAGGGTTTTTTTCCAAAATAAGAAAATGAATTATTTTTCTACATTATTTCATTTAAAAAAATACTTTTTAAATAATTATTATATTATAATAAATAAATTTAATTTACTTATAAAATAATATCTAATATATAACCAATCTATTATAGGTTTAATATTAGTTGAAAAAACTATTCTGTATATTATAATATAGCTAAATAATATTTAAAGACTCATAATAACATTATTATTTAATTTTTATGCATAGTTAACTAATAATAAGTTTTTAATTGTTATAATATTTTTTTTATTGAATTGAGTTTTTTTCCTCTTATTAGATTTCATTATTTTTAAGTTTTTAAGTTGATTTTTTATCAAATAATATTATAAAATATAACTTCAATAATTTTCTATAGATTGTTTTTACTTTAAATATTTCATTACAAATGAGTTTCTAACTATTAACTAGGAAATGTACCTTGACATAAAATAGCTTTAATATTTTTACTATGTATTCTTGTCATTAAGATTTCCTTACCTATACTTTAATCCTTTCTAGATGATAAACTTTAGGTTTCATTATTATATAATAATAACCTCTAATAGTATGTGATCTTCACTTAAATAGGTTTCAAGCACTAGGCCTTTTAATAATTTATCTTCTCCACCAACATTACTATGATGTGTATGATGCTTGAAAAGGTATGTTATATATACTTGTATATTAATAAAATAATGAAGAAATAATATTTTGACCAAGAGAGTTACACATCATTAGTCTTATTGTAAATTTACAAATTTCAAGAAAAAAATAGAATTTTGATAATATTAGACATGTAAGGATACACAACTAAATAATACATTTTAAATGATAGGACATATAAATAAATAATATTGTAGTGAGTAGTATATAATATAGTGGTATATGATTATTATTTATAGTTTCATATCTTTACATCATAAGTAGGGGAAATACTTTTTTTTTTTTTTTTTGCTTATCGTTTATGCATCTCAACTTCTCGATCACCAAAATGCTCCATAAATGACAATATAAGATAATCTTCAATGCATCCTTAGAATTATGTAAAATGATAATATTCTTGTTATCACATCCTTGACCATATTTTATATCTAGAATTATGTTAAACCTCATATTTTCCCCTTTATAATCTAATACATTTAAGCTTTGCTCAAAATTTGAAATGCTAAACTTGAACTCAAACAACATATTCTAAACACTTAGAAGCATTGTGATAATTCCCATAGCTTATCACACATCTACATTATCCTCAACTAGTCAAACAAGAATATGAACACTAAGACAAATAATGCTTGGTCCTCTACCAAAGGTTGTTCAAGTTGTCTGGTGTTGTTACAGAAGATAGCTTCCTTGAACAACAAGATGATTTTTTATTTGATGAGATCTCTAGGCTTTGAAAGAAATATTCAACCAATTAACAAGTTTGACAAAATGTCAAGTGTATAGAGTTAGAGAAGATGACACAAACCATTGAATTTTTTTGTTCTAGGGTAATGTATAAGGCTTCCACAAAACTATGTCTTCTACAAGAAGTCAACAATTGTGTTGATAATAGCGAACTCCTCAACTTCTTAAGTGAGGAGCGGCTTAAGACTCTTGAGAGTGGTAAGAGTAGTCCAAGGGCCTAATTAGATTTCTTTGTCCTCTTTCCTATATTCCTTTTCTGTTATTCTTTGGTTATTCTTTGGTTTTGTTTCTATTTTGCTTCTTCTAGGGTTCCTTAGCATGTTTTTCCCACTACCTTGTCTAGTTGCACAATCATTTGGTTGTTGGTTGTAAGAAACAATATCCTTGCTTTTATTTAATCTGAATTCCAAAATATATTCCAAATGCTAGAATTGTTTTTAGGTCCATATATGGATAATAGTCGCAAGCCATGACATTGACTTATCTTTGAAAATAAAACTACGAATACTCTCTATCTTTTAAAGATTTAGAAGTTTTGTTTCGATCCTTATAAATAAATGAATAATTGATTTTAAGCTATGACTTTTCTACGAAGAAATTTTTTGAAAAAATATTATTCACTAAATAAAATACTAATTGATATTATTAAGTATATGATTGTATTTAAAAAGTACACAATTGTTTTTCTAATAGACCTTAAAAACCTTTTGGAGGTACGTCCCATTGCGCAGTGTAATTGCTAGTTATAATCTACCCTCTAACTGGTGACCCCGCCTTTTCATAGTAATCATTTTAATTTTGTGTTTGTAAAATTAGGGGGAAAGGCTCTGCACATTTTGGATACGCGTGGCATTGAACCCTTGCATCTTTTACTTCACCTCAGTGTACCAGGCATTTGTGAAAGCTAATCAATCCCCTAATCTGTTCATTCTTCAGCTACCAAATGATTAATCTATTTCATATTTATTTTGTATATTTCTCAGGATCTTTGACGCTTCTATTCACATTACTGCATCTCTCCAAGAGGTAGGTTGATCAACGCATTAGATTATTAGTATTATTGTGATTGATTTATGCCCCCTCTAGTTGTAATACCAATGAGAATTGCTCTTTCCAGTACAGAGGATGTTGGGCGAAGCACAATGCACTTATCGGAAAAAAGAATTTGTGATAATTCGAGTCAACATGAATACCGACTATAACAGTATACGGCATTCGCATCTCCAATCTGATAGAAGCCGACAGTTTAAAATGCTTTGATGGATGGTGGTATCTATATTTAAAAAAACCCAAATATAAACTAGATCACTGGTTGCATCTGCTACTGGCAAAAAATGAATGTCAAGCTGAACAAGAAATTGAGATAATGAGATTGGACCAAATGCATCTACATCGCCACTAATAGCAGTAGATAGCGTAATGAAAACAGCTTTGTACAGATTCAAAAAAAATCAGTAACATCCTATACTTGGATACTCAGGTCAATGTCTCTATCCATTTTTTAGCTCCTCTATTCCGCAATAGAGAGATGATTTGTAAAGTGTTTCTTGCAAATATATTTTATACACAAACCCATATCTTGCGCATATGTCCTGTCATTTTAGCAAACAGATCGTATATATTGGTCAGAACTCCACATTCCATATGTGTGCATGTATGCTTTTCCAATAGTTTCAAGTCATTGTTGTCCTCCTTGTGCATTTCATTGGTTCAACTATTCTGAGAGGCTTCTTTCTCAATCAATCTGCACATATTGGAAACATTTTGTTGCATTTTGTGAGATGATATCTCCTTTGAAATTTTGTCAAACAGCTTACGTACTTTTTTGAAGATTCCACAATTGTTATCCTCACTCAGATTTCAATGAGGTATTCTATCAAACAACTCATTGTCTATCAAATATTCTATTCTTTGGAGGTCTTTATGGCTTAGGGTGGGAATTCCTACTAGATAGCCTCCCCCCTGCTATAGGATCACTTTTAGGAAACCACTTACTTAGGAGAGCTTAATCTTTATCCCGTCCTTTTAAGAGGTACCCAAACCTATTTCATTGCACCAAATGTTCCAACCATTCTTAATGAAGAGAACATGACTAAGAAAATATTGAAAGGAACCGAGAATCAGAGATGCATCAGTCAGGTTTCTATAATTATGATGCAAAAGATCTATAACATATCATGAGCAGCATATCTACTGCATTATATATATTTTTGTTTCTCCTAGCAATTTATTAAAAAAATTACTACTTCTGTTTGGTTGGATGTTTGTACAGTCTAATAGTGCGGACAAAACTATAGGTGATTCTCATCCACAATAACATCCAATAGGACAAAAAACTAATATGACAAACCCCATTTTAGAATCATGTTTCCCTAGACTCTGCATTTATTGCAACATCTGTTGTAACCAATGTATGATCATGTTGGCATACTTCAACATGACTTTTACCGTCACAAATGTATGAAGAGATCAATTTTGTTTCACTTGAAAACCTTCCAATGATGGTTCTATTGTTTTCTTCTACTGGAACACTGAGCATATCAGGCCTCTTTGTGAAGACAAAAGACTTTCTGTGAATATGAAGTTGGTACACTCAGCATATTAGGTCCTTCGTGAAGAGGAAATATCTGATGCGAAGATGAAGCTATTACAAGGTCATGCATCTACTTGAGTATTATAACATGTGGGCAAATCCAAAGGAACAACTTGAGCATCTTGGAGAAGTGAAGTTGTACAAAGTGGGTCTGTGGTGTTGTTTGCAAGCCAGCGATCAATGCACTCAAAATAGAAGGCATGCCTATAGACAAGTAGCTTTTGCAAATTTTCATTCATCTCATAATCCCCTAAACAAAGAACACATCTATAATGGGAACATAGTAATGAGTTCTTAAAAAGGATAAAAATATTTTGGCAACAAACATCACAATTCTGAACATAATCATAAAACAATCTTAATTTCTACTTATGAAAGGCTAGTTGGTTGACATGTTCCTGTGATCCGTTCTTTTAGATGATTGGCATTCCCTGGCATAATTAATTCAATGAGGCAGGTATATGTCAATTTTAGTAAGTGTAGTTGTGGTCAACTTTTTCTTTGCAATACTCTATTCAGGGACATGAAAAGGTCTAGAGTTTTTGTAACCTTCAGATAAGAGAGAATCCTTATCTTGCAGGAGATACACCAACCTAATGGATCAGTGTTGAACTACTTACCAGGACATCTAATGGTATATATATATAGCTTTAGGATTTCATTGAATTAAGTGCTTAGTATTATCTCACATAATGACCCTGTATTTTCCTTCATAGTGTATACCACTCATCTAACCCATAAATATTAGCTTTATAGGCTGGCAAGAATTTTGTTTTGTGTTTCTTTCACATGTTGACCTCTTAAGCTTAGTCTGGAAATGATCCATAAGCTGTGGTGTATATTCCCTAATCCAATCAAAAAATTTCTTATTTGTAGCTCCACAAAACCCATGTCCTAGAGTAAATTCTACTTGTAGTTACTGCAACATTCAATCAAAATTCATACACTAACATGGAAATATACATCCACAAAGAACTAGAGTAAATTCTATTTGTAGTTATTGCAACATTCAATCAAAATTCATACACTAACATGGAAATATACATCCACAAAGAATATGCCAAAATAATTACTAGGCATGAAAGTTATTGTGGAAAAATCTAAGAAAATAGGAAATACTCCAACAAAAATGAGCAAAAGAGCTCCTTCTATCATTTAATTCTATAAAAATGAATTTGCATGAATGGCATCTAATCAATAAGTTCTTTCCCTAAACAAATGAGCTTCAATGCTCGTGGGCCATATTAATGTTTGAACATTGTGAACACTATATTAGGTTATTAAAGAGAGCCAGTGCTATTGCAGAAGGTGTTTTGGCTACTTTTAATATCTCTCTCATGTCTTCTTATTGCAACATAGTGTATTTTAAATACTTAGAATGTGAAATGAGGTACCAAACTATCAACCATTAGTCATCACATTGCAGGTACAAAATTGGATGTTATAATTGCCCATTTAGAAGCAACACTACCACCGACTAATGTTTAGCTAGTCTAGAAACATAATTTTTTTCTGTTGGAAATATGCATATGAACAATGCCAATCAAATTTGTTTGTTTCTATCATCTAATTACATGTTTTGAACTCCTTGTGATTCCTCCCAACTATGAACAAAATTACTACCTCCTTTAACTGTCATAACATCTCCCCTTGACAATATGTCTGTCCTGCAACACCTCCTCACTCATGATGGTGAAAAATGCCCCCAAGTCATGTTTCTTAAATCCATTTTATGAATCATGAAGGAATTATGCATACCATTAATGTTTGGTGAATGATGTTTTACACAAAAAGAATACTGACCTTTTATATTCATAGTTATTATTCTCTCTCTCTTTCAAATCTTGAACTTATTTTGTTATTTATGATGGGTGTGATGAAACTTTGAATGTATCTTTTTAATTGTTTGGAACAATGAACAAGAGAAAATGTTACTCCCCCAAGCTCATTGACAATTTTAGCCACCTCATTGATCTCTACAGCTACATATATCAGGGGATAACCTATTTTATAGGGGAAATAATTTGAAGCTACTGCATGAAGACACATTTTCTCTATGGAGAAAGCCATAGGATGTTTCCATGTAATGATAGTGATATGAAACCTCACGTCCCATAGGATTAGCACCCCTCTGGATTAACTTGAAACAAGCCAACTTTGAAATGGATCCACCACAATTATAGAAATGTAGCCCTCTTTTGAACTTGCTTTCAATGTCCATGCATTTATCTATGCCCTTAACTCCCAAAGATTAATATCATTATGTTGGGTGCTGTAAAGAATCATCAGAGGATCTTCTATACCAAAACTTTACAAACTTAGAACTGCTCCTTCCATTGTCTCTTTCTTTGCAACACCTTCAACACTAGTGTACCTTTCAATGCTGTCATCTTCTCTTAAAAGATAATTTACAAAGAAAACATGTATTCTTCCACTGCTAGATGTGACAGCAACTTGTGGTCCATTTGTAAACATTTTAACATGAAGTACTCATCCATCATCTACAAAGTAGGTCAACCTTGGCCGAAAAGTAATGGCTTTTTCTAGTCTTTAGCTAGCCCATATTTTAATTGTGGAATCATCAAATACACTTACAAAAAAGTTATGATCATGTGAAACTACAATGTCATTGATAGCTAAATTATGCTCTTGAAGATGTGCCACAAAAATTCCACATGGTTGCCATGCACGATCTGGAATAGATTCTCCAGAGTAGAATGACAATACAGTTGCATCTGCTAGTGATGGCATTGATGAGTGACCAGCACCCAAAGTCCACTATAAGGAAACAACAAAATGAAAAACTTGTGCTCTAGAAAAATTAGAAGATTCGCACAAAATGGCAGTATCAACGAGGCTTTAAAGATTTTCAAAGAAGCAGATCAAAGAAATATAGTTTCATGGGCTGTAATGATTGGAAGATATGATCCAAGTGGTCCTCTTGATGAGGCTTTAAAGTTATTCAAAGAACTACATTAAAAAAATGTGATCTCATGGACTGTATTGATTGTAGGATATGAAAAAAATGGCTTTGTTGAAAAGGCTTTCAAAACTTTCAAGAAAATGCAATTGGCAAGTGCAGAGAGAAACTCCACACATTTGCAATCATTCTCCCAGCTTGTTCCAAAATGGGAGTTTTGCAACAAGGCATTTACATCCATCAAAGCATAGGAGAGAAGTTATTATTGTCAAATGTTATAGTTGCAAGTTCCTAGGTAGACATATATGTGAAATGTGGAAGCATAGACAAGGTGGGTGAACTATTTGATAATATGCCTCAAAGAAATGTGATCTCATGTAATGTGATGATCACAAGATATAGACAAAATGGTTTTGTTGACAAGGCTTTGGCTTCTTTTATGCAAATGTAATTGGAAGATGTAAAGCCAAAGTGTACAACTTTTTCCAACATCCTCCCAGTGTATGGCAAAGTTGGAGTTTTGTAACAGGGTATGGAGTTGCATCAAATCCTTATTAGACAAGAATTTTTATCAGATGTTGTAGTTGTGAATTCTCTGATGGACAAGCATACAAAAATGTGGATGCATTCACAAGGCTCATAAACTAGTTTGCTAAATATCCAAAGAAATGTCATCTCATGGAATGCTATGATTGTAGGATGAAATGAAGGTAGGCAGGCATTTTCCAGATTCAAGACATACTTAATGATATCAAGGAGGAGAAAAAGGAATTATTTCTTTGCCACCATAGTGAGAAATTGGAAATTGCATTTGATCTGTTAAACACATCCTCTGGAATGACTATTAGTATTATTAAGAACCTTTGGGTATGTTCTGATTACCATACTACAACAAAATTAATTTCCAAGATTGTTGAAAGACAAATTTTTGTGAGAGATGCAAGCTGGCTCCATCATTTTAAACAAGGACAATGCTCTTTTGGAGATATTTGCTGATTCTAAATGAAGTAATCTATATAACAAGGCTTGTGCTGCAATAAATATGCATCTTATCTTACCTATAATTATAAAAAAAGGGACAAGGTTTTATTTTTAGTGTCTACAAAATTGATTTTATTTTAGTTTTTTTTGAGCATTTTTTAATCCATGTCTTTCTATTGAGTTTTTATGACCATGCATGCATATATACACTGTTGGGAACAAGGTATGGAGTTACATCAATGCCTTATTGGACTAGGATTTTTACAAGTTGTTAAAGTTGTGAATGCTCTAATAGAAATGTATACAAAATGTGGATACATTCACAAGACTCATGAACTATTTTGTGAAAATTTGCGATGAAATGTCATCTCATGGAATGCTATGGTTGTAGGATATGTAGAAAATGGGCTTGTTGAAAAGGCTCTAGAAAATGTTAAGAAAATACCTTCAGTAGATGTATGGCCAGACTTGACAACCTTTTCGAACATCCTCTTAGCTAGAAAATATTAATTTCTTTTAAGTTGGATTTCAAACTTTTATTTCTGTCTTTATATTGTTTAATATTATAGAGTTTGTTGGCCAATTTTTTGCAGGATTGGAAATACTAGCCTTCCCATGCAATCAATTTGCTGGAAAGGAATCAGGTGACAATGAGCAGATTGTAGAAGTGGCATGTACTCGTTTTAAAGTAGAATTTCTAGTATTTGAGAAAGTAAGTACATCACTCCTATTTTTCTATTTCCTCACTATTTTGTTTAACTATTTATGTGAATTCATCTACCATAAGTGAAACAATGTTGTAAATAAGTAATACCAAGCTTATCTAGTATGCTTATTAGATTTTTCAGCATTTATATTGCAGCTATAAAATGTAGGTTGAGGTCAATGGTGATAATGGATCACCTATTTATAAGCTCTTGAAATCGAAGAAAGGTAGCCTATGGACAAAAAAATTAAGTGGAACTTCAAATATGCTCCAACTACTTCTCCCCTGATTATTTAAGTACTTGACAATCCCTCTTTTGTAGTTTCATGCCTTCTCTATATACTTTTTTAATGATTTATCATTTGTTCTTTCTGCTACATGTCTATCAAGATAACAACAAGATCCTATTTTTAAATAACAAATGTTTGATGTGTCAATAAGATAATCAATAATAGTTGTACTTTATGTTTGGAGAAACATATCAAGAATCTCCTAGGAACTACCTAATTCTTCATAATAGAAAATGGTACAACATTTCTATAGTTCCCACATAGTGCTAAGAAATAAGATGTTGTGGTAATGAATAAGATGCAGAAATCCATTAAGATGTTGTTTTGTTATAGAATAGGATTGCAGCTAGAAAAGTTAGTTGTTTCAAATTTGTAATTGCTCAAACTTCCACTTTTTGTTGCAGTACTACGAATCTCGTTTGTTTCACATGTTTGAATTATGCCATAACCAAGCACTATGTTCCAAATACCACCATATATTTTCTCAGCATAAGAGCAATTTAATTTCTTAAGTACTGTGTTCCAAATCCCACCATATATTTTCTCATCATAAGAGAAATTTAATTTCTCAAGGATAAGAGGAAATTTTGCTTAGCTAGTTTTCTTAAATTGAAAAGAGATATTTACATGTTTTTCCAATATTTAACATCAATAACTTGCAAGATTCATGAATAGATCCATGAATTGTTCTTAGAAAATCATTTACTTTCACTTTTTTTGTTGAGCGGCATCATGCAAGATGCCCTAGTTTTCTTTTTTAATGTGAAAGTAGCCTTCCAATCTGTGCGATCAAATGTTTACATTCATCTTTTCCTTATGGAAATGATTTTGTTTAGAGAGTTTTGTAGGGTTTTAACTAGCAATTTTCATTTTCCTCAGGTCCTCAAATTTTAACTATGTGTTCTTAATCTAGTCATGTTATTGTTAATTATGCACATCTTCCTCTATCTACTGATAAAAGAACCAGAGCTATCTATTGAAGGTTTTGCATCAAGATATGTACCATGAATACTACTACTCCCATCACAAAAGCTTCTCCTGATGACACAAGATCCATCAACCACAATGCAAAATCTAAATGCACTTAAAGAATCTTTAGTTGTATGAAATGACTAGATCACTATCTCTTCAACCATATTGTGTGTATATCGAGCTCTTCAATCTTAGCTTTGATGATGATGATAGATGCTAATTGATCAATAAGATAACATCTATTGTTCAGAGAAATTATAATAGCTACTTATATTTATAACTCATATATATAAGACTCTAAGCTCACCTGCAAGAAAAATTGCTATGGAACTCTAAGCTCAAGTGTCCAATCTTTAAGAATTTGGCATCTTTAGAGTTCCTATTTGTAAAAATAATAATTTGAAAAAGCTATTGATAGTAAGTATTAATTATTATTGTTTTATTTGTTGAGTATTTTTCTCCTCTAAAAGTTTCCAAATATTACATTACAATATTTTTTCTTTTGGTATAATAAGTAAAGATAGAAATTGTGTGATGGAGGAATGGTGCTTGTGGGAAGTAGAGAGTTGCAAGCTTTTGTTCCTAAAGACATTAAAAGCATCTAAAAACATGCTTTCATGAAAAAAAAATTATGCCTAATTTGAAGGTCTATTTGTTTGGTGTTGTCACACATTTGATTGAAAATGATTTACTATCATTTCATGCACTGACACTCTTTTCCAGATAATATAGAAGCATCTAGCAGCAGTTCAACATGCCATCCCCATCTAGGATTTATGTGGGGAGTTTGCATATGGTGTGGTGTGATGAATGTAGTGCCTGCCCCTAGGTCGCATTGTGTTATCATTGTCAAACTCTTTTAGGGCTAGTTTTATGTTGATGGTTAGCAACATTGTTTTGAGACGATTTGATATTGTGCTATGGATTTAGTTGATATGTGATGAGATTATTTGGTACGTTACATTTCATGTATGCATGATGATTATTTCAGCTATTGATGATGATTGGTTAGATGGTTTATTATCATATGTGTTTTATTATGGATACTTACCCATACTTGCCTGTGTATGGTGTGCATGTTTGCTCTTATGTTTGGTGTGTCTGATGTGGTTAAGGAAGGGAGACGTAGTCACCTGCTAGTCAGGATCTACACGATGCACCACTTCCTACCATTTCCTGTTTAGTTTAGTATATATTGTGCTTGTATATGCATGAATTTTATGCAGGTATCGGGTATCGACTTCCCTGAATTGCCAGGATGAGCGTACCCTATCACATCATCTCAATGATAAGAGAGGGGAGATAAATTCTCAAGTCCAAATCCCAACCCTTTGAGCCATTTGTCCTAATTGGAAAATTAGGACAAGTATCTGAGTTGAGTACCCTTTGAATATGTCGGATGACATAATTCATGATATTAACCCTTGGTTTAATTTTGTATGTATTTTGGCTATGATGGATTTTTGTATTTTATCTTTGTGAGCCTTCGGTGTATTTTCTATTAATTAAGCCTAATTAAAAGATTTAATTAATGGTTTAATTTAATGAAAAATTATCATGATATTTTAGTATTTATTTTATTTAATTAATTGGAAAATTAATTAAATAAAATAATTAAATTTGAAAATAAAAGTTATAAGAAATGTGACAATATTTATTTTAATTATAATATATATTGGAGTTCATTTTTAAATAAATGACTAAATAATAATATTATTGTAGCTAATAAATATTTTAGCAATTAAGTTTTGAAAATGAAACTTAAAAGTGGGAAATATATTTAAAATTATTAAAAGATTCTAGATTTCATGTGATTAAAATATAAATATATTAAAATTGAAAAGTGGAATTATTAAAGTTAGTGCATGAGATTTAATAAATAAATAAATTAAATTGGAAAGAGTAAAAGTAAATATTATATTAATTAATATGCATTATTTTTAATATTTACTCACATAGGAGTTGGCAAATTCTCGGGAGTTGTCATGTAGACAACACAGGAGTTTGCACTCTAAGAATGTACTAGTTGTCTACACTTAGGAGTTAGCATTTTATTTGAGCACATGGTGTCTACAACCTTAAGACTCATCTAGAAGGTTGGAGAAGACTCATGCTCAGTTGTCATGCTTATCTTCTAGTTCCTTCTAGACACATTCTAGATGCATCTTAGAGGCCTTTAAATAGAGGCTCTCCTAGTGTGTTTTGGCAAGCTTAATGGAATCTACAAGCTACAAGCTTCAAGCTAAAAAGGAATCTTCAAAGCTTACATTCATTGAGAAGCTCATATGCTTCTACATGCTCATATATTTTCTACATGCTTTTATGCTTCTTCTAGCACTTCTAGTCACTTGGAGGTTTTTGGTTGACTTAGATCTTGGAGGAATTATGAATGATGGAGAAGGAAGGGATTTTCTATGGACTTCTGAGGCATGGCAATTTAGCATTGGTGTCCAAGTGCACTCTTGATATTCACATATTCTCTTCGCACTATTTCTCTTCTTGTCTTCATCGTGTCTGTTATATGTGTCTGATTATATTCCATGAATGAATTTGCAATTTGAATTGGAACCTAGATGTTTTATTTGGTTGCAAAGAAAACAATAGAAAACCCTAGCTTCAATTTAGTAAAGAATTTAGATTTGAATCAGGTTTGGGTTTGAATTGTATTTGATTCGAAGATTGGATTAAACAAAGGTTTGTATGAAAGAAATTCTAAGATTAATTTTTATGATCAAACCTATTAGACAAATTAATAGGTAAATCTGAGGAATGGTTATTATGAGTAATTTAGAAACCATTATTTTTAAAAGGGAAATTCTTAATTTAAAGAATTAGAAGACCCTTTTGAAACTAGTATATGTACTCATTTTATGTATATATATTTATGATTGAAATACTGTAATACTTAAGTGTTGCATTTATATATATATAAACATACATACATATATATATACACACATATATATACACATGTATTATTTAAATACTGATCATTAATAATCACGACTAAAATATGCGATAGAAAACTTTTAATAAAATCTGAATCGTGTTTTGAAATGTCTTAAAATATATAATAAATAAAATAAATCAAAGAGAGGCAGGGAGGGACTAGCCCGTACCCCCACCCCCTCTCATGGCATATGAGAGCCAGCAGCTCTGCTACTGTAGACACTGTGACAATAGTGCTGTCACAGGACTGCATCAGTAGGCTGCTTTGGCACTGCCACCCAATCCATGGATGGTCGTGGGTATTAAAGCTGCGAGGGGGGTAGTGTGATTAGATTATGATCGCAAGGTTATAAATATGATATGGGATCCCCCATCCTGCGATTGAAAGATTGTAGGTACAATGTACCCACGGTTGGGCGGCTCGGCCATCAATGGTAGCAATGATAGTCACGCATCATACAGAGGCCACAAGGGTGGATAGACCCCGGTACTGCACCCAAAGTTATCAATGTGCAGGGTACGGCAAAAAGCATACCGCTTATTTGTTGTTGTAAATTGATGGTATAAATCAATTATATCTATATAAAGTTATTAATATTATTATATGTATGTATAAATATATGTGAATACATATATATACATACATACATACATACATACATACATATATATATGTATGTATGTATGTATGTATGTATGTATGTATGTATGTATGTATATATAATATTGTAATTCAATTTTGTTAGCATAATGAGATATTAATTATTATTATATGTGTGTGTGTGTGTGTGTATATAATATTAATAGAATTTTATTTAAGTTAATAATCGAGTCAGTGAAATCTCAATAAAGCAATATAGTTAGAATTTAATAACTACTTAATTAGTCTAAAGACTAATAAGAGTGTTATAATAGAGGATTTTAATAGGAATGATTGTAGATAGAATTGATGGAAAGAGATATAATTATATGAAATAATTTAGAGACTCTAAAAGGCATTGGACTAAGATTGAATAATTATGTTATTTAATAGATTTGAATTATTAAATAACCTATTAATATACCTTAATGGAGTTAAGAGTTAGCCAAATATTAACTAATGAGTTATGGAAGGATTCTATAGATCGAGTATTTATAGTTTGATAAGTTTTTATTTTATTAATGTTTGTAAGGACTAGCAAACTATTAATAAATAATGGTTTAAATAGTTATTAACAAATTTGAATAGGGATAATCTAGTGGAGATTATTTATTGAAGTTTCATAAAAGATAATAATTTTTGGATTTGGATTATAATTGATTTTAATCAATTGATGTTCATTGAGTTGTCAATATAATTAGAGTCTTAACTTGAATTGATTATCATGATGAATGTGGTCATTACAGAATTATTATTAAGATTTTCAATATAGCTTGTTATTAAAAATTAACAAGTTGTTATTATTGAATTATTAATATGATCATTTGAGTACTAAATTATAGTTGAATTTTATCTTACAGAATTCTAGTTAGTTATTAGTCAACTAATATTAATTAGAATGTTGCTATGGTTATGCAATTATTAATTAAATCAATTAATTAGAGTTAATTAAATTTAATGGAGATTTAATTGATACGATTCTTTTAACGAGATTGTAGAAATATTGATATCGAAGTTAATAAGTCTTATGACTTGAATAATGACTTTAGATATTATATGGTTGTCAACGATGATAACGATTAAATTAAAAGACTCAAACTTTAGTAATACTTAATTAAGTTTCTAATTGAAAAATATTAGAATGTTAATAGGTCATGGAAGGTGTACCTATTGATTTAATTGATCATTTTAATAAATTTATATTCTTCTTATTTGAAGGCTAGTAATTGGTTCTTTTATAAACGAATAATGATTCTTTGATTACATTGAAAGTTGAAGTAACATTAAGGAAGAGTTATTCAACCAGTAATCTCAGTAAAATAAAGTGAATGATTTTATTAGGAGACAAATAATTTAATGAGTAAATATCTATCCTTAAGTTATTCTTAGAAGACAATTCTTAATAATGAAAGGATAATGCTATCAGGGGAAATGGGTTGACTTGTAGGTCAAATGGTGAAACCTATACACTTAGAAGTATACTTGCAAATAGAAAATTGGAAACCTCTACACTTGATTCAACTATGTAATATAGCAAAACCAAAACATGTGTTTGCATCATGTATTCTCTATGGTTCTTATTTTAAGTTTTGGGTTGACTAGTGTTGACCAGTCTTAGGTTGTTACCAGAGGCTTGGGGGTTATGAGATGTGATGGCATGTTGATTTTATTTAGTCTCGATCTTTATAAACCCAACCATGGTAATGTGATCGTATGCTCTATGAAATGTTTATATTTATTGATTGTTATTGTTCATCAGTCTTCATGTGTGAAGCTAAGATGTATGTGTATAAGACACTTGAGCTAATCATTTTTGAGTCATCGATCAGTTATCCTTGGATTATTTTCTAGTCGCCATGATGGGACTGAAATGATGATTTATTTCTTGATGATGTCATGTTGTGACATGTTTTGACTCAACCATTTTGGAGTCTTTGATCAGTATGATTTTGAGATATATTTTGGTTATTGAGAACCAATGGATACTTTTGATTATCAGTGATGCCTTCAGTTGCCAATAGAGAACTATTGTGGTCATGATTTTCTATGGATGCTTTTCAGATGCTCATGGAGATTTGATGATTCTTATCTTGGAGATTTGATGATTCTTATTATGGATATTTGATGCTTATATTGTGGATATTTGATGTTTCTTTTATGGATTATCTTTTGGATTTTCTTTCTAGTCACTTGTATAGGACTGGGGTGATTTTATGATTCCATGAGCTTAGGGTAGGTAATCTACTTGTAGTGTCATAAAATGGCTTGCAATGGGGGCCGGGGCATTAAGTGGCTGCCAGGGTAACTCATTGTAAGTTTGGTTAATAAGTGATAACATTTACACACTAAATGGGGATTAAATGAACCTAAAAAGATAAGTGTTTTGGTTCTCGCCCATGCCTTGAGTGCTTGTACAGACTAGGATGGGAGTAGAGAGAGCACATGGTTGCAACCTTGCATTCCATAGTATGCCTTGTCAGTATGAGAGGATACTAGTGGCCGTATGAGATTAGTATGGACCCATGGAGTTTAGATAACTGCTAGGGTAACTTGTACATGATAAATGCGATGACACTTTCCAACTTGCATAGTAGGTTTCCTACATGTCATTGTGTGCCTCTGGGAAGTAGATGTCAGTTTTGTGTGTTGAAACCTTTGAGTTAGTATACTTTTAGGATTCTTGGACTTAGAGATTTACGCTATTTGTTTTTGGATAGCCTGTTTGGGACTTAATATTATCTCCTTAGCACAGTGGGAGTGGACCATTTAGGTTTCACATGGTCGAGTGGTAGTTTTTTTCCACTCTTATCATTTGAGATCCATCCAAGACACCATGGCTGGAGTATTCTTGGTTGGTATTTATCTTCATTATGTTCTTGGAACATTATGATTGATGATATACCTTATGATGGATGTATTTACTAGTACTTTTCTTACATTGATGGTTTGCATATGTTAGATGATGATATATTATGCTTTACTTTGCATGTTAGTAGGATGATTTAGGAGTGACATTCCTACTATGATAATATCGATGATCTCTTCAGTGCTTTGGAATGTTATGCACAGAGGGATGGCTAGGATCCACGATGGTCTAATGATGCTATTGACGATTGGGAGGAGCCGTGCACTTAGTTATTTATGTTTGTGGTTTATGGTTATCTATTATGGTGCTTATATCTTTATGATGATGATGTATCATGTATGACATGTGGTTTCATTTACTGCATCATGGACTAATGTTGGATGATGATGTTCTTTATTTACATAGATGTATGTTCTTTTAAGCCTCTCATACCTTGTGACATGTACAGTGGATGATTGAGCTAAACTAAAAATATAATTACAAAAAGAACACTTGTATATTGTTGGATGTATCATTGTTATTTCATAAGGATGTGATGTTAGATGAATAGTTAAGATTAGATGTGATTCAACATTAAGGGATCCTTTAAGAATGTAATATGTTATGTTATGTTTACTTTTAGTTGGATGTTACTATTTCTTCCATGAATGTTGTGAATGGTTTATCTTTCATGTTAAAAAAAAATTGATTACTAAACATAGTGAAATTTTAGATTAATTCTTTCAATCCCTTGGCGGGGCATTACAATGAAACCAAATTCAGATTCAAATGATCAAACAGGAGTTGCTCTTAAATACATTCATAAGGTATCCATTTTATGAAAGCCAATTACATGATTTAATTATTTGTTCAATTTTCTTGAATTGTGACTGAATTATAATAATAAAAAACACAACCTTTTCTTAAATGGTTTTACAAACTGATTGTCTATAGACAATGTAACTAGTCTTAAATTTTCCTTGTATAGTTCCCTGCATTGATCTTTCAACAAATAAAATTCAATTATACATGTTTGTGTAACTCAAACCATTTAATATGTAAATATTTTTTAGGATTTTGAGCTCACAAATAGAGAATTTTTAGGGTTATGTGATATTGATCTAAAGAAGTTGCTACCAAAAAAGAAACTCTATTTAGAGCTAGATCTAGATCACACATTTCTCAGTTCTACTCATTTTGTTGAAGTCCCCCACGAAGAGGCAACATATGTCACATCAACTTACTTAAAGGGTATATCAAATGCTGAATCAAGTGTGCTAGTCAGTTAGTTACTTGGATAATTTTTTAAATATCATTTTTCTTTGAAATCATTTCTTCGATAGTTGTAAGGACTCGTGCTTTAGTTACCTATTCTTTTTCCTTGATTGTACCTTTCCATGTCTGTTAACAACTCTAATTACCTTTGCTATTTGTTATTGTTGTTTATTATTAGTCTGTTCACTGCTTATTTTCACTTGATTGCTAACTTAAGATTTTTTCCTTAGATTTATTTATTCTTATTCGCTGCTACATGACTTGCAATCCTTTTCGTTCATGATAAGAGTGTTTTATTAAGGTGGTGCTATGACAATGTTTTTAGTCTACTGTTGTAAGTTAAACGGATTTGATTTGATGCCATTTTCCTATTGAATGTTGATTTTTGCTCTTTCAATGAGTACTTATGGTAATTGGTTCGATCTAGATATTTGATTGCTAAAGAGTAATATCACTACAAGAAACAAAACTTATGTGTGGCCAAACTACTCCAAATTATATTTTATGAGAGTCTATCACTACAATAATTTAGAGAAGTGTAATTGACATGAAATATAATTTTAAAATGCTTGAATAGAAGAATTAAAAATTGTTGAATTGTTATTGATAAAGATTTAGATTTTTTTTTTCATAATAACTAAAATTTGTGTTCTTTGAGAAGAGTATATCATGTTACAGTGACTTTGATCATGGTAGATCTAATGTTGGGAAGACAACTTCATCAAATTTTTGCATTATTCTATAAAGGGTACTAGCTCAATGGAAGAGCACCTGCTTTATAAGTAGGAGGATGGTGGTTCAATTCCATCGTGTCCTAATATGACTAAATTAATGATTAAATAAGCTACCAAATAAACTACCAAATACATTACCAAATATACTACCATATATACTACCAAATAAACTATCAAATATATTACAATATATACTACCCAAAAAACTACCAAATATACTACCAAATCAACTACAAAATACACTACCACATATACTACCCAAAAAACTACCAAATATACTACCAAATAAACTACCAAAATTACGAAATAAACTACCATATAAACTACCAAGTAAAAACAATAAAAGATTAAATCAATGACCTAATCAATGATTAAATTAGTTTAGTCATAAATTTGGTTGGGAGATAAATGTCTGGCAATAAACTACCATTGGTCACGTGATCAAAATTAGTCACATATCTACAATATTTAGTAGTTTATTTAGTATTATATTGTTGGTTTGTACTAGTGGAATAATGAGTTCATCATTAACTCTGTATTAAGATTCATAGCATCTTCTAGTTATTTGCAAAGGAAATTTATAACTTAAGCTAATGTCATATGGCTTGCTTGAGAAAGATGTCTGTGTTCTTATTAATGGTTACTAATGACTGTCCACATTTAGTTCTTCAATATCCTATTTGACAAGCTTTCCATAGACATTTCTTTGCCATACTAAGTATTTTTGAAAATATATTTGAGTAGAAGCATTACAGTAGATAATACATGATGTTTTAACAAATAAAGTAATGGGTTAAAGACTATTATTTCCAAGGTATTATGTCATAGTATTTTAATTGTAATGATCTTAGACTAATGATATTCTTGAAGGTAACTTTGACATGCAACAAGAAAGACAACCTATAGCCAAGGCTATATTGTGCCTACAACCAAAGCCATAAATGCTCATAGCCAAAGCCACTAGTGCACATAGCCAAAGCCATGGATGCTTATAGCCAAAGTTACGAGTTTTCACAGCCAAAGCCATGAGTACATGAAGTCAATGGTCACAATTGTTTACAACTATTCACCAGAAACAACTTCTTTGCAGTTTTTGAGAAATACTAATAAAGCAAAAAAGAACATCTACTAGTTGGTAGACATAATGGCAACTCTCTAGCAATTGAATTTAATTTCATACATGCACATATCTAATTTAATATCATACACGAACATATCTAATTTAACGTCATACATGAACAAACATATAATAGAAAATGATAACCAATAATGTCATATACATTAACAAACACATAATATATTATGATAACCAATAATATCAGATATGAAAAAACATATCATATATTAACCAATAATGTCATACATCAAATATAGAATGTCATATGTACATCAACTGTATGTCGAATATGTCTCTCCGATGCCTATATATATACATGGGGAAGGAAACAACTCTCTCTCTCTCTCTCTCTCTATATATATATATATATATATATATCGAATATCTCAACTACATCTTTTCCTTCCCATGAGGGGAAGGAAACAAGTCTCTCGACGTCCTGTACCATCGTGTAGAGGGAGACAATGGAGATGATGGGGCCCTCCTGACATGCTCACTTGACCTCTTGTTGAGGCTCTCCTCTAGGTCCAACTGATACAAGGAAAGTAAATATGAATCAATATTTATTATACATTGAAATCAAATATATGTACACACAAAATCAATTATTTTCTTACCACCAACAAATAGTCACTCTGTAAGTCCACCTCAAATGCTCATGGACGATCAAGTATGACAAGACCCTACAAAAATTCAATAAATATAATCACTTATAAATAACATTAGAAATTTTGAGATTAACTATTATAAACAACAACTAAAATGAAGAAAATTCTTTCATACCTTCGTTAGTGGCTGTGAGCTAGCCACAACTGCAGCCACTCCACTATCAACAGACTGTCGTAGATGAGGAGGTGTGTCTGACATCATGAGCTGCATATCATACAATACATGTTATATCTAACATAAAACATGGAATAAATATAATAAAATGAATTAAATTAACATGAAACAACTGTACTTGTGTGAAGCTCATATGATGTCTCTGCTCTGTGTCTGTGGTAAAGGTTGAGGGTCCTATGGAGAACTGATGCACATGCATAATTTTTTTTGTCAATCCTTAATATGATTACATAATAAATATATGTATTAATTAAAATAATTGAATTGATACATACCTCAGGACTCGTCGAAGGGACAAAAAATGGGCCTAGAGGATCGCTAAGCTAGGCCCAGCAACACTTTGACCCTAAATTTTGAACAATGTCAATAAATGCTAATTAATTAATCATTCACTATACATATGAAATGTGATAAAATTAGTAATTTACCTATGTGTCAATGCAAAATGTCTCATTCAGGAACTGATCGATGACAAGCCCATCATCCACACCATCTCTAGCATGAGTGCCAAATGTGCATAGGGATCCACATGAAGTGCACATGTGAGAGGATGCATAGAAGGCTCCCCCTCAACTAATTGGCTTGTGGAATGGATGAGGGTCTACATCAAAGCATTAATGGTCCCTAGAGTGCTGGCCTCTACATGTTCCTTCACAACTGAAGGAATAATCACATGCTCGTGCTGTGGATGGACCATAGGTGCCCTAACTACATTAGGGTCACGACGTGCTCCTAGCCTCTCAAATGATGACCCCCCACCTCTACCCTAGGAGTCTAACATATCAAAATAATTGGGGATCTCCCCAAGGACAAAATCACAATATAATTTTTTCAAAAAATACATGGGGACCTCGTGATTGTTGCAAGGAGGGGCATCAAAAACCATCCACCATCTTTCCCAAAAAGTATTTCTAATAGCATCGTGTATGCACCAATGGATGGGGAATCATTTAATACCCCCTCTAATAGTATTTTGCTCACCGGGTTTTCTAAATAATGCACATATACTACCTTTTGGTATTTCCTTTTTTTTACCATTTTCATATGACAATTTATTTGCATAAAATCTTTTTTTTTCATCCCTCTGAGCCCTCCAAATATCTAACTGACCACTAACTGAGGCTATTTGAGTGTTAATGGATTTGAGGGATGATGCCAATTGAGCCCTCATTAGATTGGTTTGTCCGGATTCTTTCAACCAAGCAATGAGTCTTTCTAATTCAGTTTTGCCTCTCTCTATTTCATTTATTATATTTTCTTGTGTGTCTAGCAGAGGTCTTGCAATTGGTTTGGGTTGTGGAATTCGTTGTTCTTCTTGAGGAGGGTTTTGATTTTGAGGTTCTTGAGGGTTTTGTGGATTTTCCAATTGATTATGGACATTTCCTGATAAAAAATCAATTGAAATTCAACTAAATAAACAAATCTAAATAAAATTTTTAAAAAACCTACAAAAGAATATCAAAAATCAATAAAACAATATGGAAAACATATTAAACAATGCAAAGTTAAGTTTATATCACTTACCTCATTGTCGTGGGTGTGCTTGTTATCTTGGATTTCGTCGGTGAGGAGGCATTTTGGCAAATGGTGGTGAAATTTCGCTTCCAAACCCACGTACGCGATGTTGGAGAGCCAAAAAACAAAATAAAAATGATGGGCCACAGGTTTGCAGCCCATCATATAACTTTTTGTTCATAGAATAGCACATACACGCAATGGCTTGAGTCACCCAAGGCATATGCTACGAACTATTGAAAATTAGAAAAAAAAAAAAAAAAACTTGTCATATTTTTGGCACCACAACTCGGTGCACATGCCTCAATACTATCTCCTTTTGGAACTGATGTATGATATAGCCTTTAAATATCGCTCCCACATACCTCTTGATTGTCTAGTTTGATGAGGTGTGATAACCTGACCCCTTGGGTGCAATCATCCCTTCTTCATTTGATGTGCTAAAAATATAGTTCTTTTTCCATGTCTTATTCATCTCATCTCTAATATGTTCAACATCTACCTTACCTTTACCTTTATCAAATTCACAACTTGGTGCCTTTGACCTAGTTGGACAATACCTATTGATGTGACTAGTTTTCAAATAGCTAAAATATGTAGTTTGACTCAACCACCTTTGGCAATTCCCTCTAAAGTGTGTCCTAATACAATTCTCAAGAAAATGTCCATATTTTTGACAATAATGATAGCTTTATCTTGTATTATAATCCCAATTATAAGATTTTCCATTGTTCCTTACTTTTGTTTACTTGTTTGATGAACATATGGATTTGGATATGCATTCAAAAGCTCTATGCCCATACTTCTGACAATTGTAGCAATATCATTGAAATCTTTGTCAATGCATGGTCCTGGTTATGCATTCATGTGCCCGATGACCTTGCTTGTTGCACTTATGACAATAAATAATTTCCTTAGGCTTGACATTTTGATTTATAGCTTTGCTCCTACACACATTAGCAGTATGTCCTTTCTTACCACAATTATGACAAGTAGATTTGGGGTTTTTACCTATGTTGTTCCTTTCTTCTACATTTTTGGATGATTCTCCTTCTTCAGTACTTGTATATCCTACTCCAAATGTATCATTGTTGGATCTAGGAGATCTCAATAATTGTTCAAAGTATTTTATGGCTTCAATTAGTTTGTTGAAACTTTCAGTAAATTCCTTTTCTCTCTTTAGGCCACTCTACAACTGTTCATTCTACAACTTCAATGGAGTTATCTCAATCTCCTTAACATTCAATTTATAGTTGACATTCATCATTTGATTAGAGTATCCAATTGCATGTTGGAGATCTTGGTTAGCTCTGTTGACTTCTCTTATAATCTTTTGGCTAGAATTTCTTTGTCTTCTTAAATCATGATTTTGTCTTCCATAGCTTTCTTCTTTTGTTTAGTTATCTCACATAGTAGGATAGCTTGTGATTCTTTCTCTAACTTCAAGAGATTTATGATTTCCTCAGCTTGAACTCTATTCTTTTCCATTAGAACTGCAAGTACTACATCAAGTTCATTGGAGTCTCTATTGCAAATAGCTTAGTAGTGTCTATCTCTTTTGTATTGTGTGTCATTCTCTGCAATATCAATCTCTTTCCTTCTCTTCAAGAAATTATTTAAGTCTTCTCTTGCTTGATTCAATTGATGTAGTATGAGATGTATTTTAATATTCTGGTTCATAATAGTCTTTCCCAACTTTTAGACTTCCATTTCAAGATCTTTCCTCCAAGTTGAAAAGCTTCTCTTTAAGATAACAAGACTCTGATACGAATTTTTGGAATTACAATGGGAAAGGTAAACTTCTAGAGTGGGTGGGGGTGAATCAGTAGTTTAAACTTGAACCCATAAAACTTTTACCACACATCCATCTCATGCATTCAATGAGTAAACTAGAATAACATGTAAAACATATACATCTAAATCATGTAAACATGTAAGCATTCACATACAACACTAGGTATGATTATAGTGAGAAGGTAAAACTGGGGTGGGGATGACACCCACAAATCTTCACTACTATAGTAATAAAGTGTATCCAATGAAGGTTACGATGTTTTGACCATGAAACATGACCTACCCTATGAAAGGTCTTCCTTGTTAAAGTCTTACAAAGACTGTTAGGTCTCACCTTGTTAGAGGATTTCAACACCTTGTTATAACTGTGCCTTGTTAGAGGACTTCAACTTACAACTAAGTAACTAAAGGATTTCATATAGTTGGTTAGGACTACTTTGTTAAGAGATTTGAGTAAAATCACCTATTAAAATGTCTCAGCGCAGATCATGTGGTTTGCACTTGCTTGTCTAATAACAGACCACCTCTAAACAATGTCTTCTTGATCCTTCTCAATCAGATGTCTCAATGTTGTATCCTTTTCTCTATCCTCTATTTTTTTCGAACCATCTTCTTCACTCCAATTCCTTACAGAACCCATAAATAGTTTAGGGTTTCATCCTCCTTAAGAAGACTATGGTGGCTTAGGGTTAGGTATGAATCTATGGCTAATATTCATCCATTTTTTTGCTTAATCCTTCCCATTTTTATGATTGGCTATATGTAATTGCATAGGGAATCCAACTAGAGATTTTTCCTTATCTCCAAAATATCAAAATACAATCTCAAGTCAGCTCAAAAGTGGTTTACATAGTTTTTTGTGCCATTACAAACAAATATGTCAAAACTATCTTACTCTCGGCATGCACTATTCTGTATACTATGACTTGGCACCTGCATTTCTCGACATTCACTATTTACTTAGTTCTTGAATCTCGGCATGGTCTATTTGCTCAACACTTGAGTGACTCGACAAATGAGTGGCTTGACACTCACTATAATTCAACATGGTTTAATATTTACACATGCTCAACATGTATTACTAGTTTAGCATGAACTATGTAAATAACTTAAGTGTGTTGACACTCATCAAAACCAATCTAAGATCAACATCCATTCATTGTCATAATTGTTTCTCTATTGCACAATCTAGTCACATTTTGTGTTCCAATCTATAACACATTGTAAACAACATAATTACATTAAACTTATTCATATTACATTGTAAACTACCATAAAATAATATTCAAATTATTTTATTGAGCCTTATTTGTCTAAGTGAACATAAAAAATAAAAAAGCCTATATTTAATGTTGATTTCATCCTCTAAATATTTTAGGTCACACACTATGGCTTGTAAACTATTGGTTACTACAACAGGGTTTTAGTATTGGTATAGGAGACATAATTGTTGATGCTATAACCATGGAATTCATCAATGAAATAATTTTGAAAGCAAAGAATGAAGTCAAGAAACTTATTAAGGATGCTCAAGACAAGAAATTGGAGGTAGAACCTAAGCAAACAATGATAGAGTCCTTTGAAAACATAGTAAATCAAGTATCTTGAATCTATTAGATATAAACAATTTCCTTTAAAAATCACAACTTGAATCATAGTTCATTGAAGTTAAAATTTTTAGAAATACATTTTTTTAAACATTTAAAATTGAATCAATTTACAAACTTTTGACAAATGTTGAACATATAGCTCATTTGAAAAAGAGTAGCAACTTAGGAATTTATAACATATTCAACATTAAAATTGAAGCAATTTAAAGAATCATAACATTTTTGTTAAATGTATATATATAGTATATCAAATTTTTGTACCTAATTCCGTGCCTCATACCTATGTGTCTTCTACTTTCCCTTTTAGGTGTTAAATAAGGCTAATGATTATTTAGGAAGCAATTCACAAAAAAGCTTATCCAAGACTAACAATTTGAAGGCCATGGTTACTATTGGATCTAAAGGAAGTTTCATTAACATATCTCAAATGTCTTCGTGTGTGGGACAAAAAAATGTAGAAGGGAAGTGAATTCCTTATGGATTTGATGAAAGAACTCTACCACATTTTACAAAGGATGATAAAGGCCCAAAAAGTCAAGGATTTGTGAAGAATTCCTATCTTCATGGTTTGACTCCTTAGGAGATTTTTTTCCATGCAATGGGAGGACATGAAGGTTTGATAGATACTACAGTGAAAACATCACAAATAGAGTATATAAAATGTTATCTTGTGAAATATATGGAAGACATCATTGTTAAATATGATGGGACTGTTAGGAATTCACGTAGTGATATCATCTAGTTCTTGTATGGTGAGGATGGTATGGATGGTTGATAAGAAGCTAAGTATGGCAGACATTGTAGAAAAAAAAAACCTTGAGTTTGATGATGATTTGACATGCATCTTTAATGATGATAATGCAGAAAAAGTTATTCTACATATAAATATTATGAATGAAGAGGCTCCTAAAGATGAAGTACAAGATCAAAATTCAAAAGCTGATGTTTTGCTAAAGAAAATTGAGAGTAATATGATCACAAAAATGGCTCTCTGAGGAATTCCAAATATTAATAAAGTGTTTATAAAATCTAGAAAAATTATCAAGTTTGATGACAATGAAGGATTTAAGCCTAAGATAGACTGGATGTTGGATACAAAAGGGGGGAACATGCTAGCTATTATGTGTCATGAAGATGTTGACACCACAAGGACAACAAGTAATCACTTTATTGAAGTAATTAAGGTTCTTAGAATTAAGACTATAAGGAAATCTCTTCTAGATGAGCTTGGTGTTGTGATTTCTTTTTATGGGTCAAATGTGAACTACAAGCATTTAGATATTTTGTGTGACACAATGACATATTGGGGCCATCTAATGGCCATTACTAGACATGGTATCAATCATTATAATACAAGGCCAATGATGTCATGTTCATTTGAGGAAACAATTGATATTCTTTTGGATGTTGTTTTTGCTGAAGTAGACCCTCTGAGGGGTGTTACAAAGAACATCATTCTTAGCCTATTGGCTCTAATTAGTATAGGTGATTGTGCTCTATATTTGAATGACCAGATGGTATAAAATGAAATTGAACTCCAACTACCTAGCTATATGGAAGGAGTGGTAGACTTTGGCATAACACCATCTTGCTCCCCAATAATGGGAACACCACACCATGATGCAATGATGTCACCTAGCTATTTTTTGAGCCTAAGTCTTTGTAGTTTTCCAATTATAGATGCCCAATTTTCACCCTATATTGGTGGGATGACCTTCTCACCATCCTCATCTCTTGGCTACAACCCTTCATCCCCACATTGTAGCCCCTCATATATTGGATGTAGTCCCACATTGCTTAGATATAGCCCCACATCTCCAAGCTATAGTCCCACATCTCAAGGATATAGTCCTACATCACCATCCTATAGTCCAAGTTCTCCTAGATACAACCCTATGTCTCCAACATATTTCCCCACTAGTCCTTATTCTCCCACTATTAAATTTGATATGAATACATGATTATGAACTAAAATCCTATCATTTTACAACATGAAAATGATTGTGACATTTGGAAAAGATATGTTGGTTGTTATTTTATCTATTTAATAAATAGAATAAAGCCAAATCTTTAATTTGATGTTATACTAGTTGGGTTGTCTATAAATTTTTGGAAGGGCTTTAGTCTTTAATTCTAAGGAGATATCATCTTCACTGAAGTGAACCATTAATATATTAGCTAAATGCCTCCCATTTTTCAAATATGAGGGTGAAAGTGGTGGAGTGGACCTTATAGCTATGTCTTCTACTACACATAACAATCTTCTAGCTATGGTTGATGTAACACTGCACCAATTTCATCAGTTATACTTTCTTCTATGATAGAATCAACACATATGTATTCAATGTGCTAAGTTTTATTCACCTCTAATTTTTCAAGACTCTAAAGCATCTAAATGCATGTCTTTAATAGCAAGCTCCTATGGCTACATTGCACTAGATAACTTCTTTTTAGTGTTTCACATGACACTTCCTCACATATTCTTTTCAAATGTGTTTGTCTATCTTTCACAATCTTTAATACTCATAGGATTTATGAGCTAGGATTGAATGCACAACATTTTTACCTATTGGGTTCATGAATTTTTCATATACAATACTATTAATATATCAATTCTTAGTCAGTTATGTACAATGTACCTTTTTTAAGAGTCAGTCTATAATTGTTGATTCATGCATGTTTTATCCAGAGTATGTGTACATATTGAAAGTAGATGAGAAGAGTAATGTATACATGTTCAATATGGTTCTCTTAGAGCTAGTTACACAAAGAAGGCATGTTGGAAAATTTGGTGATGGAGTGGACATTGTTTAATGGGTGAGAAAGATGACAGAATCTACAATTGAAGGAGTTTCCAAGATCTTAGATGCAAGGCTCTCTAGTGTTCCATTACATGAGGTGATGCATGTGTTTTACATGGCAATGCTTTGTGTTGAGGAGTACAGTGTGGAGAGACCAAAAATGAGAGAAGTTGTGCAAATTATCTATGAGCCTCCAAAGATAAAGCCCACCAATGTCAATGCCAATGAAGTTGTGAAGGGCACTTCACCAATTGAAGACATCAAGGAGTCCAAGGATTCTACAACATCTAGTGACTAAAGCTATAGTGACTAAAGATTCTAGATTATCATTGGATAACATTGAAAAGGAAAAGGAGTCATTATCCTCTAGTAGTAGGATCGAGGTCAAGTGGCAACCATAGAGATAGGGAGCACATAGATACCTTGCTCTCTTTTATGCAAAAATGGGTATTTAGATTGCCCTTATTCTATTTCCTTCTCTTTGTCTATTGTTACTGCTAGAAAAAGTAGGCTTGGTTGCCCTTTTCTCTAATGGAATAGAGTAGAAGATTCCTTGGGATGATCATACTCTATTTATTATCATCAAGGTTTTCAAATTTGAAGTCTACATGGTAACAAGGGATCTATAAATGCTAGCTTAACAACAAAAGTTGCTAATGAGAAGAATAACAAGTTTCCCTTGCCACAAAATTTAGTTAGGAAATATTTAAATATAAAGAGAAAAGGTAATGAATTCCATGAAAATGATATTCCAAAAGGATACACAACTAGAGGTAGGGAAGAAGCATTTTTTGATAAAGGTGGAGTTTTTTTAAAAAGGAATCACGTTCCTTTGGAAAAGATAGGACAAAAAATTGGTTGAAGAATACTTATGAGAAAATAAAGCATGGAAGAATAGAAACTAATGTTTCCCAAGAAATAGTTATCCAATGTTTTAGGGTATTTTTACATCAACATGGAATGTTGGAGGTAAAGGTCCTCCTCTAAGTGATTTAAATTTACAATAATGGTTGGATAAATCACCACCAAGGGACATTTATATTTTATGGTTCTATAAAATTGTCCCTTTAAATTAAAGATGTCCTAAGAGTAGAGGATAATAACCCTATACATAATTGGTTGGGACTCATTTGTAAGACACTCAATAATTAGTAGGGTGCAAGCAATAACACAAGTTCTAGAAACCCTCTATCACCTATTAATGTAAAGTCCACAAACATGCAACACCCAATTATAAGTTTCGGTTCTGACTTTGAGGGTTCAGCATCAAGTAATACCACACAATTTTTTCATAGGAGATCATTTCAAGACTCAATCAAGACTTTTATAATGTAGGATAATTCCTTCTACAAATAAATTAAAAAAGAGAGGCATTTTCATGTTTCTGATCGAGTCTTGACAGGATGAACAATGGAAAGGATAGATTCTAATAATAGTATCAAATATGCATCTTTAGATGATGAAAATGGAATATGTATAGGTGATTAACCTTGCACCATGGCTTACAAAGACCCATGATTTTGATTGATGGAAGGATAGAATGATAGTTTATGTATTATTTGATAGGTGTTAGCGTTGATCAAGGTAAGTCATTTGTAATATTTTTTCCTTTCTTTTTGTCAACAATTATTGGTAGGTAGGACATGTCCATAGCATTTGGACTGAAGGAATTTTTATTGTAATATAGCAGCAACTAGGAAAAAAGATAAATCTATGATTATAGTAGAATTATAGGCATATTTTATATGTTTATGGCACATATATACTTGCATAAATTATTGATCTTTATGACTAGTCTAAATGATTTTTTATTGCACAGATGTAAAGGAAGATTCATATGATAATCAATTCTGAATTTAGAGGAATTGGATTGAAATGGAAAGGATAGCCAACCTTCACAATAGGTGAAGGAAGATAGACCTTCATGTTCTTATTGAGGACACCAACACAAGATGGAATGGAATGGACATTAAGCCTTCCATGCTTATGGACCAAGAGGATGAATGGAAGACTAGCCTTCCATAATATTGAACTTGACCTAGGATGGAGAGCCTCCAAGGTGATCTAAGGTATGGAAGGAAACCCACCATCCATGCTCTAATAGTACAAGGGTGATAACCTTGAGACTGCAGTTCGCAAATTTTTGAATGAATTCCTAATGAGATAATTATGGGCTTCCACATTGACTATTGCCTTGATTTGATTTTTAAAATGAGTAATGTTAATATCATCCATACTTCAATTAGAAAAAATGGATGTTATATTGTCTTATGACTTAAATGTAAATTTCCAATCACTATTAATAAATGATAGCATAAATAATCATGCACCTTCTTGTGCAGCCACCTCAGGAAAATATGTTGCACTGCACCTTGTATTATCTAGATAAGTAAACTCCAAAATCATAACATGATTCCTAACCTATAGGCATCATTAAAATTATTAATATAGGTGGAAAATATAAAACTATCTTCAAAATAATCATCAATACTCAACAGAAGATTAGAATGCCAGTCCATTTTCTCAGAAAGATCAATCCATTAACAAGGCTTGGACAAAGTGGTTTTATTATTTCTAAAACCAAGTATCTTAGTTGAATAATTCAGCGTAAAAAATTTCCACACACATGATTGAGTCAAGAAGAGAATGAAATTGTCCAAATGAATGAAGAGTAATGTATCAAGAAATGCACCTCCTAGTCTAGGTAATTGGCTGTAGGTTCCTAATCTATTAGTATAGACACAATGCATTACAAGTATGGTATTTCCCTTACCTGTATAGGTGGGAAGCAGGAATCATGTAAAGCACTACAAAAAAAATTGTCATTTCAAACTTCCTAAGCTAAGGATAACAGATAAACTACACAAGGATTAATGTATAATAAACTTTAACCAATGTAAGATCTAATATGAAAAGTAATAAAAAACTTGAAAGCCTTCTGAGTTATGATAAATTATACATCAAGCTTGAAAAAAAATAAAAAATTATGGAATTAAGAGGTGAGGCAAGAAGTAGACAATATTAAATAGTTTATAATTAATTTATTGATGTATATGAATGAATATATTAGGCAAATGGAATACAACTAGAAAATTGACCAATTTTGATATACTAAAAAATTGTTAACCACATCCATTACCTCTTTTATTACTCTTTTCCCACCCACCAATCAAGTCTTTACTCAACTCCTAAAAATTATTCTAATTGAAAGTTTAGTTTCATTAGTATATTGCCAAAGACAAAAACTTGACCAATTTCTATATATTAGAAAATGCTTTCCATAGTTATTCCATTTGATGAAAATAAAGCTTCCCTTCTAAGAACAAAAAAGTGATTGAGGAACTAAATTTATTGCTCCCATGGATGGAGCTAACTACAATATAACCAAGTATTCATAGCAATGACCTATACATCTATTAACCTAGTGAGATGAAATAAAAGGTTAGACAAGCCTCATTGTGTTGAATGAGGTTGTGGTCTATCCAAGATAATAGGATGTTTTATGAAAATAGGTTTAAAAGGGATCCTAAGTCAAACTCTTGCAGACCTGGCCTACGAAAAGTTATTGTTTGCAATGTGTTTGTTGATGTTGATACTATTTAAGCTATAGCTAGTAATTAAAAATTTGAAACAATGATTGTAACAAGAATAGATAACAATTCTTTATTAGTCATGCATGTAGAGAATATTATAGAGAAAATATGACACTCAACTAAATATACTTTTCAATGAGGATCCAATACGCTAACTTGTGTTTTGAGTTTGACATTGTTTCTAAAATTGAATGGATTTTGTATAAGAGGATGATGCATTGCAAGAAAAATAGAAGTTTGAAGAATCACACAGTTATTCTAGTTATTATTATTTCAAAATAGTGTTATCTTCCATCACTCAATGAGATTAACCATGTTAGAGGGAAGTGGAGCAAGGTTACTAATTCAACTTTGGTGTAGAACTTGAGACAAACATAGTAAAGGTCATAATTATGGGATGTTCCATGAATCTTTGTATGTCATAATTATAGTAAAGATACTCTAGAATCTTTGTATGCATGTGATGGTAGAAAGGTGAAAGAAAAGGACCTTGGATTGATCCTAAGTTGGCAACCCGAGAATCACCATCAAGGTCATAGAAGTGATCTAGTAAGAACCTAGAAAGAACTAGGAAGTAAGGAAGTAAGCCTTACTATTACATCAATGATGCAAAATTTTGATAATGGAAAACATGACCTATCTTGGTCAAACTATTGAGGTAGTGGATGGGAGCATTGAAAAAGTATGGAGATGGGAGTCTCTAGACAAAATCAATATCTGAGACAAAGAAAAAGAGGAGTTGATCATAATCTTAGGATCTAAAAAAATGTCACATTTCATCCAAATCAAGATAAACTGGTTTTGGATGGCTCAAAGATTGGAAACTAGAACACTAAGGAGGGTTATAATTACCTAATTAGAAAACAACTAAGACCAAAGAAAAACATAGAATTATGACTATATTGGGATAAAATGTGCTTACCTAAGGTAGGATTGTTTTTGATAAGATAAACAGGTTTTATAGGGACCCTGAAACCCAATAGTTAAAACATAACCAATGCTGATAATAAGTAGTTAAAGCCTAGCCAAAAAAATACAAGTCACAAGGCTGATAATAAGCATGAAAGCCCAGCTAAAAAAAAAGGCCAATGAAAAGGCTAGTTTAACTAATAGCTAGAAAACCAGAACAAGAAAAATCCAGTATGACAAAAATAGTAGAAAAATAAAAGCAAAAGATAGGAAGAAATAAACTAAGATTACTCTTCTATATTTTGCTCAAGCTCCTACATTGTTTAAGTAGCTTCTTAGACTTTATGAGTCTCCTCTACCATCTACTCCTAAGTCTTTTGAGCTTCTTGATCGAGACTGCTGAAGGTTATTTTTGTTGTCGCATCCTCTTTCATCCTAGCTCGTTCTTTGTCCTTGTCCTCACTCTCATCCAGCAAACCTCTAGCCTTTAACATTCTAGTAAGGGATAGAATGTTATCATTGATAGAATTGAGGATGGAAATAATCTGATTCACCAAGTTATGGTTATAATTTTTGAGATTGAAGATTCTCTTCTTAGCCAGGCTGAGTCAATCCTCTTGATCCTTTTGATTTCTCAGACTTGGCTCCTTCCTATTGTTTTCCAGTTGGCCGATTTTTTCCCCAAACTCTTCTAATTTGTGGTAAAGCCACTTGATTGACCTAAAGTTATCAATCATGCAAATTCAAGAATTATTCAACAAATTCATACCTTTTTCCCTAGCATTATCTATTATTACCACCATAACAAGACTAGTGAGTTCTTTAAGTTGGAGCTGGCCCTGTTTCTCTTCCAAGATTTGGGGATTCATTATCTCTCCGATAATTCCTATTTTGGCTGTTATTACATTAAAATTTCTCCATTCCTTTCACCTATCCTTCATAACCACTTCTCCTCCCTCTCCCCCAGTATTCTCCTTCTCCTTCTCTTGCTCCTGGGGGTGAATAGGGGAAAGAGTAATTGTTGAGATTTCTAGCCCTGGACCCAAAAGCCCCTCAGCTTCCATCTGTTTAACCCTCTTCCATTTTTTTGCAACTGGTTCTTCCCTCTTAAGTTATGTCTCCTTTTCCTCATCATCAAATTTCATTTCCTCCCCTTCCTCATTATATTCTTCATCACCCTGGGCTGTAGTTTTAGGCCCATGTCCTCTAGGAATCTTCCTGCTTGGGGTAATAGATGAAGGCAATTTCTTTTTTGGTTCTTTGACCTTTCTAGAGGATATGTTTTCCTCCCCCTTTGAGCTAATACTTTGGATATCCTTTAAATCAGAGGAAAAACTAGAGCTACCAAATTTCTCAGAGGCCTTTGCACCATGCAAACAAGTTTTGCTCAAAGTCTGAGTTTTAAAATACTCATAAATTAATAGCAATAATCCCTCATGTAGAGCAGGATTCACTAAGGGTTTTTTCTTTAATCCTAAAATAGCCTTTCTCATAGAAGTAAATAAATAAAAGGGAAAAGATATTTTAATGTCATGGCAGAAATGGTTAAGAAGAACAAAGTGATGAGTTCTCACATGGTCAAATCTAGTATCCAATGTAATGTACTCAATAATAGCTCGTAAAACATACCTCTAAATTTTTTTGATAGAATCCATATCATAGTACATTTCACATTTTACTAGATCATTGCTCTCCTTCACGCTCTTTGCAAAATCCTTGACTACATTTGCCGATGGCTTCATGTCTCTATAAAATTTGAAACCCTCTGTTGAAATTTCAAACACAAGAGTAATGATGTCCTCTGTAATCCAAAAAGAAACTCCACTCACTTTCACCCTCCTATCCTTTCAAGAGTTTAGCATACTATTAGTAACATCTGGGTCAAAACCATGGAGTTTTGCAATATAATGTGCTATACCTCCCTTGTCCAATTTTTCCCAAACTTGAGCCCTTTGTTTCCATTTTTTTGCTTCACCCATAGGCTCCTTCCTACTTTGTTCCCCTACCATTTTAGTTCTCTCCACCCCAATAATTCTCATAAACACTGAACTCTACAAACCCTTCTCAAACCTTTGAATGTTCTAGTTTTCACTTCTCTGAAAAGCGTTGATATATTTTTCTTTACCCTACTAAAATGGTGAATGCAAACATCAACCCACAAAATGTGTTGATGTGACATGGATAACCTCACTTGATTGTGTTTATCATAAATGCCATTAGTGCAAAAAATCACACCCAAGCTACCATTAATAATCATTATTACATTAAGATCTCCACTATACCCCCTTAGATTTTTTCTAGATCAATAAGACTCTTTGCTTCTTCCAAAATATTCCCTCTTGAATTCCATGTCATCACCATGTCTTGCATGACTGCTTCATTAGCAAACCAGTGTGCCATGGGATTAGCCTCCCTATGAACATGGGTAACGTGGACACATTCAAAATTTTTAAGTAAAGATCAAGTCTCTTCAATTATATTTTCAATAGACCAAGAAGTTTGAGTGATTCATTTAATACATCTTATAATGTTATTAGAATCCCCCTCCAACCATAGTTTTTTAATCCCCATGCCAAAGGCTAGTTTCATTGTTTGGCAAGCAACATTGGCTTATGCAAAATGCTTAGTTTGGAAACCCAAAGGATGAGAAAAGGCCACCACCCCTCCACAATAATTGTTTCTTCTGATTCCTCCAAAACCCAAAGGTCTAGGGTTACCTTTTGATGCACCATAAAAAAAAATTTTATGCCATCCCTTAGGAGGTAGTAGCCATTTCACATCTTGTATTTTTGTCCTCCTATCCTTATCTTTCTCCTTCTTATTACCTCCAATTTCAATATCTCCCCCTCCCTTATCTAGTAATTTTCCTTTATTTTTCTATAAACCTTCTCCCCTAGAACATAAGAAGGTTCCTCTCTATCTCTAAAAATTCCATTATTCCTTTCCTTCAAAACTCCCCAATAGAAATGAGGCAAAGTCCAGGTGCCTAGATCTAACAAGTCTGAACCTTTGAGCATGCTTATCCAATGACAAAAGAAATCCATACAATTGTCTAGCTTGCACCAGCTTACCCCAAAATCCTTGGTGATATTATCCTAGACCTCCCTTGAGAAAGGACAATGGATAAACATGTGATTGACCGATTCCATCTAATTTTTACAAAGGATACATCTATTAGGCATAATATGACCTCTTTTAATTAAATAATCTTGATTAAGAATTTTATCCTACAAATGTAGCCAATAAAAAGTATTGATCTTTGGGGTAAGACGAGGTAACCAAGATTTTTCTCAAGGGGGTTTCTCCTTTAGGTTCCAGAGAGAGTTAAATCTCAAAGCTATTGAGTAAAAACCATTAGGATTGCCACCCCATATAACTTCATCCCTCTTGTTGTTAGTAGCCATAGAATTCAACATTGTCATGATTGGCTTGAGATCCTTAGAGCTGAGAGATAGGTCTCTCCATGCCTGGTCTATTCTATAATTACTAACTGTCAAACAAAAATGCCTAATACAATCATTAGCCTAGATTTCAAATTCTGGATTATTTATAAGGGGTCATTGAATCAACCAATTATCACTCCAGAAGATAATATCCCCCCCATTGCCCACTTTCCAAATAACCTTAGCCTTGGCCACATCCCTAGCCTTGAGAATACCATTCCAAATTATAGATCCATTCAGGATGTCCTCATTGTTTAGCAATAATTAAATAGAAGGTTTTCTTATGTACTTATTAACAAAGATATCTCTCCATTCCCCAGCACTATTAAAGATGCACCATATCTATTTTTCTAGGAGAGCCTTATTGAGATGCTTTAATTTCTTGATACCCAATCTACCATAGCACTTTGGAAGGAAAATATTATCCCATGCCACAAGGGGGTATCTTTTCTGCCCTTCAAGAATTGAACACAAAAAATCCCTCTACATCTTTTCCATTTTCTCTACAAATTTTATTGGTATCTCAAAAAGGCTCAAGGTATACAATGTGAGGTTCTAGAGAGTAGAATTAACCAAAATACATTTTCCTACTTGACTATGAGAAGCCACTTTCCAACCCACTAGCTTCTTATTGAACCTATCAATGATCCCATTCTAGAAGGAATCAGGAGGCTTAGAACCCAAAGGGATACCAAGATAGGTTGAAGGAAGCTTTCCCACTCCACATCCAAGGATCCTCATAATTTTCCTCTGTCTTTCCTTCAGAGTAGTAATGAAGTAAACTGAGCTTTTTTCCAATTAATAAGCTATCCAGATCCTCTAGTGTACAAGTCTAGAATCTCCTTCATAAACTTAGCCTCCTTGACTAAAGCCTCCCCTCCCATTATAGTGTCATCCACAAACTATTGATGGGAAAATAGATCACACCTCGAGGATGGTTTAATCCCTTTTAGCCTTCCCACTTGTTTGTTCTTTTTGATTAACCTTCCAAAACATTCTACCAAAATAATGAACAAAATTGGTGAGAGGGGATCCCCTTGTCTAAGTCCTCTCATTGATTTGAAAAAATTAGAAGGAGACCCATTAACCAAAATAGAAAGAGAAAATGTAGAAACAAGCTGAGAAATAACATTACAAACTTTCTAATCAAAGCCAAAGGCTTGGAGCACTGAACCAAGGAAAGTCTAGTCAACTTGATCATAAGCTTTTCAAAGATCTAGTTTAAGAAGCATACCATCTCTCTTTCTGGCTTCCATAGAATGGATAACTTCATGTACCATCATGATCAAATTCAATATCTATCTTCCAGGGACAAATCCTGTTTGTTGCTGAAATACGATCAAAGGAAGAATTTTAACCATTCTAGAGGTTAGCACCTTTGAGATAATCTTATAGAAAGAGTTATATAGATTGATAGGTCTAAACTTATCCAAAGAGTTAACACCTAGAATTTTATGAATGAGGACCAGAAAAGTAGAATCAATCTCTTTTAGAATGATTCTAGCTCTAAAGAATTCCTAAATAGCCTTCACCACATCATCCATAACCACCTGCCAGTAAATTTGGAAAAAGAAGGTAGGAAACCCATCTAAGCCTAGGGACTTATCCATAGGCAGAGAAAAAAGAGCTTCTCTTACTTCCTGGACATTTGGGATAGCCTGCAATATTTTATTGTAATGGGGCTGGATAATTTGTGGAATACATGAGACAATTTCATTATGATCCAACTTAGATAATAAGGGATCCCATGATAGAAGAGAGGAAAATAAAAGGAAACGACCTCAATAGAAATTTCATTCTCTTTTGTCAACATATCCTGCCCCTTCTTTAACCTAGAAATTCTATTATTAACTCTATGCTTTAGAGTAGATAAGTGGAAGAACCTTGTATTCTAATCCCCTTCATTTAGCTAGTTAATTCTAGATCTTTTCTTCCAAAACTTCTCTTCCTTACTTATAATAGTGTGTAGGTTAGTTAGAATAGACAACTCAAAATTCCTATTGAAATCATTATGCCCTTCCTATTGAATTGTATCCTAAATTGAGGTGAATTTGATAGATAGATCTTCTTTATCATGAAAAATATGTCCAAAATCCAACTTATTCTAGACTTTAATTATTCTCTTCACATTACTCAACTTCTTCTCAAATCTAAACATAGTAGTACCTTCCACTTCTATCCCCCACCAATGATCAACTTTATTCAATAAATTAGGATGTGAATTCCACATCGTTTCAAACTAAAAGGGGAAATTCCTTCTTGGTTCTATAGAGACAACTAAGAGGGATATAGGGGAGTGATCAAAGCCAACTCTAGGAAGCAGAGATAGATTATAGGAGAAAGATTACAACTATTCCAAGGAGATAAGAGCTCTATCCAACCGAACCTAAATACAATCCTTTCTAGTTCTCTTATTTGACCAAGTAAAGGTTCCTCCTGACAAATCCATGTCCAAATAAGCCAAGCTATTTATAAAATTGGAGAGATCTAGTTTGCTTTCCTAGTTTGGCACCAATCCTCCCATCTTCTCCTCATCCACTAATAGAGAATTAAAGTCTTCCATAATAATACCTTTTTTTATGTTACTTGTTTGCACCATATTACAGACTTTGGACCAATAATTCTTCCTCTCCCTTTTGGAATTAGGAGCATAAATATTCAAAAGGAACCAACTATCATTGGAGAACATATGAAACACTCTACACAAAAGGATATTTCCATCATTGTACAAAGTATTGAATCTAAACTACTTATTATTAAAAAGAATCAGCAATCCTCCAGATGCACCTTCAAAATCTGAGGCTTCCCCACTCATGTTATTTCTAAAAATATCTTTTCCCAAACTATCTTTCTTAATCTTAGTTTCTTGTATCAACAAAATATTAGGTCTCTAATATCCAATTATATTCCTAATGATTTCCTACTTATGGGTACCATTAAGGCCCCCTATATTCCAAGAGATTATCTTCATTTAATACTAGTGGAACACTCCAAAAGATTTCTTTGGCTCCCATCCACCAAAATTCTTTTGGTCTCATCTTATTTCACTTAGCTAGCATGTCTCCTTCCTCTAGATCTTGACCTTACTCCCAAGTCCAGTTTACTACTACTCTTGGTCTTAGCTGGTGAAACCAGGGAGGGCTCTTGACTACTTTTCCTTTTAGGCTTAGGAGATAAGGAGTTTTCTCTCTCTAATTCCTTTTCCAATTTGCATGAAATATTTGGGGCTTTCCTAGGAGATAAGGGGCGAACCAAGAAATCCTCTTATTTTTCCCTCACTAACTCTCCTTCAATAATAAAGGCTTCTTTCCCACTTCCTGAGTTTGAGTATCAAACTCCATAATTTCTTGAGATTGACTATCCATCTTAGTCTTGATCTCCTTCCTCTCTACTTGAGCAAGAACCAAATATACTCCATTTTCCTCGATGGTATTTTAAAATCTAGGATTAGCCTCCTTGACTTCTAAGAATCAAGGATTCTTTATTAGTTCTTCCTCCTCTCTTACAAATGAAACAACTATCTCATCTACCTTTGAGTTACTGAGGACTGTGTCTTTCACTCCATCAATAGGGACTTCCATAATCTTTTCTGACTCTTCCACTATCTTTGTTGGCTCTACTATCACATTAATCTTTGGTTTTGGCTCTGCCACCACATTAATCTTTTGTCTAGACAGGACATCCTTGTCCATCCTAGAGATATTGTAGGATAGTTTATTCCCTCCTTTAATAGGATCATTGAATACCTTAGCCTTCTAGACATACTTAATGTCCTTCCTTTTCCAAAAAAATTTCTCCTTCCCATGAGAAGAAGATGGAATCTTTTTCTTTTCAGCTTTAACCTTAGGATATAGATTTGCCTTATGCCCAAACTTCAGATAGTGAAAACAAGAAAAAGGGATGCTTTCATAATCCAACTGTTGAGTATGTGTTCCCAACTTAGATTGAAAACTCAAAAATTTTGGCATGTCATCCCCTTCCCTGACACTAATACAAATCCTTGCATACATTAGTCTACTTTTAGAAGTTATTGGGTCTATTGACAAAATTTCCCCAAAGGAGTTTGCCACTCCCACAAACACATCCTCATTCCAAAATTCTAAAGGTAGCTCTGGAATTCTAACCTAAACCAGTGCTTGTTGACAGAATGATTCATTCAACTATAGTTTTGATGACCATTTCTAAAGCACGAGGGTAGACTGACCTATGCTCCAAGGTCCTTCACATAGGATGTTAGACAATTCCTCTTTGCAAGTAAAATCAAAAGACAAGAAGCCTTTGCCATAGCTGTAACATTGACCTATCCTTTAAGATGTCATTTCTTCTGAGTGAAAGATCAATGGAGTGGAATCCATTGAAGCAATACTATGATCTACTAGCTCATCCAAAATAGCAATCACACAAAACTCCTTTTCCAAGCTAGAAAAAATCTTAACAGGAGGGAAGGAAGACTTACTAGAGAGTTTAACACCAAAAATAGATGACCATTTCACTGAGAGAACTCCAGACTAGTCCACCTTGGGTGGTGGAATAGGCTTGTCTTGTCCTCTGCTTTTGTCATGTAGGTCCCCATCCCCATTCTCTATCGCATCTATAAACACTATTGTTCCCTAACTCTCCAGAGACCCCTCCTTCATTCCTGATTTTTGATTTCCTCCTCCTTGTGGATTCCCACCTAGGATAAGTTTCAAATTTTGAAAAGTCACACTACCCTTTCCTTTCCCCTATCCACTCCTACTCCTGCTCACCATGGGTAATTTTTCTCATGGCTAGCACTACAAAATAAAATCCTAATAGCTGATACATTTAGAGAAAAAGGATATGTAGGTCCATGAAGGTGCATATTATTAATTAGCAAATACTCTCACCAATGTTGGAGTTGGTTACATAACAAACTTGGATGAAACTCAAAAATACTAAGGTCAATCCTAAGCATGTTTCAAGCTTGGGCTATTTGAAATAAGGATTTTTTTATGGTGGCTTGTGGACTGCAACACCATCTATTGTCATATGGGAGTTATGATAGAAGAAAAATAGACACATTTTGAAAAATAAAAGGATAGGATAGGAACAACTTACTGACAAGATCGAGGCTACCATTATTCAGATTATGAATAATAGAATATTGAATATGCAAAAAGTGGAAAAAAAGTTGACTTACTGGGATGAGAAGATATGAGGTAGATGGATTGGGTTTAAGCTTAGTTGGTATGTTAGTTTGAGCTACACTTGGTTTCAAGAATACTATAATATTCTCTACTTAACAAGGCCAACCACAAAAAGGTGGAATATCATCTAGCCTCATCCCCTCCCCCTAACATAAATCTAAATTACCCATTATCATCTAATTACATACTTAATTCATTCATTCATCCATTTATGAACTATAACATTCAATCAATACAATCACATAACATTCATTAATATGATGTAAAATTCATTAATACACAATACTAATCAAGACTTCATTAACACATAAAAATATTCATTAACATGAAATAAAAATCAATATTAATATGCAACATTCATAGATAATTACTTAAGAAAAATTCTTTCATTATCCAACAAAGTTTATCAAACAAGGTTTATGAAAGAGCATTTTTAAAAAATCATTTTTTTTTTTTTTTTTTCTTAGATTTGTTAAGAAAAAGGCTGATAGGAGCATCGATATCTTCCTCATTATCCTCCTCTTGTGGCACATGTAATGTCAAATTATGATGCCTCCTCCTATTTGGAGGAGCAGGAGGTTGCTACACTAAAGGGGGCTCTGTTACAAGAACAAGTAAATGGGTTAAATTGGCATACTCTTTTTCTTTTTTTAAATTGTTACAAGTATTTCATTAAGTAGTACAACATAACATCCTTTTTTTTTACCTAGAAATGCCACACCATGTACATTAACATTTTGATCCACCACCACATCAACATGTTGAACACTTGGAACATGCTCCAAACCTTCACCATGATGTTTAACATGCTCTAAAATATTTTTAAAAAGGTTACATGTCAAAATGCAATTGAAGATGTTAAATTATATTCATACTTGTCTAATTAATTTCCAATAGAAAATTAATACAGCCATCGCTATAATGCACATCATGGCCTTTATCACGAGCATGGTCTGTGATAGGATATGAAGGCTATAGTGAAATTTGATGCACATTGTTATGTAGTAAATTTATGTTTAAAACTAACACCAAAAAGGAAATTTCTCAACTATTCAATTCGATTTAGTCTTCATCTGACCAATTTACCTGTGTCTTATTTGGTGCACCATATTCTTGGATATGGCTTTCAAATTCTTGGCATAGGCATGCAACCACAACTTTATAGCATTCCTTCAAGGAAAATTTTTTATATCTTTGTCTATGAGCTTCACATTGAATTTTGTGCCCTATATTTTTTTCTTGATATCCTTAGTTTTGCATGTATGCTTTGATTAAATAAAATTGTTGGCAACATTATATTAAAACAAATTATATGAAATTCCATTGCCACTACTTACAAGTTGACACTGAAGATTCATATAGCCACCATTTTTCATGATTTAAAAAACATTAAGGATTTGATTGAAGAGAAGATTGAGAAGAAGACTTCGTTTAAGGTGCTACAAGTAATGGAACCTTGAAAAGTCTTGGTTACATACAAAATTAGTAGGGTAGTCCCAAGTTGAGGTTCGTCATGGAAGGATTTGCACTATTGTGACCTCATTATTGGATCCTTTTCCATGATTTGTTTCTGGATCTAATGTTATAAATCCTTATCGAAAGGATGGAAAAATGTTAGACAAGATATTACAGAGGATGATAATATATCAAAAAGTAATATAATATGTGGGGAAAGTTCCAGTTGATGAAACTTGGTGCATAGAAACATATCACTAGCTTTACTATAAGGGCACTCCACAAGAGCATGGTCTAGAAAGGGAATTCAAAGTTTTCTATGGAAAGCTATTGGTTTGAGAAGAAGTATGTCAGTTTAAACCAAAAATAAAAAAAATATTGAGGTAAACATGATTTTAGTTTACACCAATTGAATTTCATGAATTGTCAATAGCCATGGGTTATTTATTATTCTTCATTTATTTAAAAATGAATTGTTATTGTGTATAAGGATAAAAACATTGGTGTGAAGTTACTTCTAAATTTGATGTTTGAAAAAGCATTAGAACATTAAACAATTACAAAGGGGACATTATTGTTGAGAGAGGATTCATAATTTGATAAGAAAGGAAGTTGTGGAATTTCTCATAGGAGATAATACAAGAAAAATCTGCATGTACTCAAATTGATTCCTCAAGATTTGAATAGGTATATCATTTATAGTAACCTATACCAAAGGGAAAAAATTATTGAACCCATGTACCAAAAATGGAACCAAAATTAGTAGCTTAGATGAAAATTTAAGCATAATTTAAATGCTCCATTTGGGTTGCAAAAAGAAACATCAAGGCTTCAAAATACAAAATTAATCACCATGATGTAACTAAATTCAAAGGATGATGAAAAGTGGCAACTCACAAACTTCATGCATAAAATTAAATATAAATTTTGTTATCATGCATAACCTAAATAATAAAATAGAATAAAGGATAAAGGATTATAAAAAATATGTCCTTACCGAGAAGAGATCCAATGCAACACCAACTAGCATAGATCAAATGCAACACAAACCAAGACAAATAGGTCATAAAGACCAAAAAGGGATTTTGCAGCAATAGAAATTTATCATAAGAAGTGAGAGAAAAAATTAAATTAAGGGTTTTTTAAATCTTTTATAACCTAGAACAAAGAAAAGGATAAAGTATTGTTGAAAATTTGTACTTACCCACATTATAAAACCAAATTATAGGATATATAAATAGTGTGAAAATGATATAAGTATAAAAATCATATTCAATTGGGCAAGTCAACAAGTGTGTGAATATAGATGTGATACATGAATATACTAAACAAAAAGATTTGAACAAAAGCTATAATCCAAATTTGATGCAAGTGGATAGACATACTTGAGAGCCCTGTTGTTGTCTACAATGCACACATAAGCTACGACAAACATATTTCTCAATATCTGAGTCTTCCATGACTTATCTTAGGTGTATTCATAAGAGGGCATAGGCTACTATGAACCTTAGTCTTTGAAACTTTAGCTGATATTTTGATATATGTTTTCAAATTTTGATTCCATGGATTCCATATATTCTAGACATTTGATAGTGACACTATGTTTAACATTATATTATGTTATCCATTTTTTCCATTATAAATTTTCTATTATACTTATGTGATCTATACATAATTGTGTATGAGTGGTAAGAAAATTCTATTTATCTCAATTATTCTATATTTTATGTTAATTGAATAAATGATGCATGAAAAAATATTTGACTTTCATGGGTTTTCTGATTTCTTGAGTCATTGTTGAGTCTTGGCTGAGTTCGAGTCATATTTTGACTTTTTGAGTTAGAGGCGAGTTTGAGTCCCGTAACTATTGTTTAGACTAGATGAAAGAGAAAAAGTTGCATAAAAGTGGAGGTCTATGCTTGATGATAAGATCTTCTCATGTGGATTTGGCATTGTAGACTATTCCAAGGATAGAACATATTTTCTATGGCAAGAGGATGTACTATTTGGAAGAAACATCTTTTCATAGGATTTAAGAATAGTAATTGACAATTAAATAATGAATCTTATATTTATAAGATGATTTTAAAAAAGGTTGATTTCTTATAGACTAATGTGAATCTTCTTATGTTTAAAAAAAACATGCACACAAGCTTGCTTGCACATGTATTTTATAAATTTTAGGAACATTGTGAGGTGACTTCTTTCTTCAAATTAGCTTGTTGGTATTTACTTCTTTTGTAATCTAGTTTATCTCAAACTTCCTTGCATGATCAATGATTTTAAATAGACTTTTGTTGCATCACTTACCTATGGAACCTCTTTCTTCACCACCTAATGTGATACTTGTACACATCAATTGAATGCATTACTTTGTGATCGCATGTATCCTTTTCTTTACCATATTTTCTTGAAATTGTGATGCATTAATATGTTCATAAAAGTGGATAGTGCAAGTGGTTGAGAAGAATTAGATTTAGAGATTATTTGGAATGTTGGTTCTATAGTAAGGATAGAATGGCTCATGATCAAATCCATCACCTTCAACTCCATGATCAATTTAGTGTAGACTAAATCCATCCATGTATGTAGAAACTTGAATTAGAAAATATCAAGCTATGCTGAAATAGTAGGGGTCCATTTGAGATCTCTAGTAGTTGACTATGTGTAACTAAATGGATAAAATGAGCTGAAGAAATATTTGGTACATGCATAGGTTTGCTATTGGGTGTGTCTATGATGTCATCCTAACATTATTGTTCTCGTTGTGCTTGTCCCCTATATTTCATCTATGCCTTTATGTAAATTGCTTTATATGACCACAATCAAAGTTCCATTTATCTTCTTAGTTTTTCTTGTTTATTCCACCATTGTTTTGTTCATGGTAATGTAATAGTAAGACATTCTTTATCATCATTAAGGGAACCTCCAGAAATATGCAATGAATATGGTTGAAATCATTTTATTATATAATTTTTTAATGTATTAGTGTGGAAAACACTAGAACTTTTGAGAAACCATTAAATGGCTTTGCTAGATTAGAATATTGATTAACTACATATTTAATTCCCTTGAAATTTAGCTCAAACATAAATGACACAATATGCAGTTGTAAAACTGATGTAACTAATATTACAGTGGTGGCATTCCATTCTTAGGTCTTTGTTTGGATCATACTTTTCATCCTTTATTTATCTTTAAAGGCATAATCTAGACTCTTGACATTATTATTTCCCTTTTTTCTTACACTAATGGTCCTATTTTCTGATTTGATCTAATATAGTTTAGGCCAATATGTAAGGAAACTCAGGTGCAGAAATAGCTTCCTACACTAATCTCATAAAGAAAGTATGATGCAAATCCTATTAAAATCTTCTACACTTATAGATTCAATATCATGTAAACAACAACATTATTGCAGCCAACCATGCATACAAAAAATAAATAGAGAAAGAAACACATAACACAAAGATTTTTCGGTGGGGAAAAACCTTTCGGTAAAGCAACCCCACCCCTTCAGAACTTGCACAATGTATTATCTTCAACACAAGATTACAATACACTTGCAATGCAAGTTCAACATCGACAAAAAAAGAATCTAGTAGCTACTCACAGTACCAACAATATACCTTTTTCGCATCGCTTCTCTTTGCCACCCTAAAAACACTTACAACATGCGCTTCACTTTAGGGCTACTCCCAAAGGTAAACCGTATTAGGGTTTTACCATTCTCTGAGAAAATAGGATCCCCAAAATTTTTTTGTAGAGTGTACAATACTCAAATACCTTAGTTGCCACATGTCTTCACCTGTCATTGAATCTTCCTACCATAGCTCTTACGTGTCTTAGGAATCTGTCATAACCATTTTAGTCATGATCTCCTTACACACAATTCAAGATGTCAACACATCAACATTATTTCCAAGAAATACATTTTACAAAAAAAAAAATAAGAATAGTAATTATACAAGGTTGAGACACATTATTCCTAACATTCGCCCACTTGTCGAACACCTTGTAAGAGCAACAGGAACATAACAGGAACTAACCACTATAGGCCAAAAGGCCCATAGACTCCGAACACCATCTAAACTTCTCAGTGCCCACTGGTTTTGTTAATGCATCTACAACATTCTTCACAATATCTACCTTTTCCAAATTTACCTTTCCATCTTCCACCATATCTCTCAGAAAGTGATATTGCACATCAATGTGCTTCGTTTTGGCATGGAAAGTTGGATTCTTCGCAAGGCAAATAGCACTCTGACTATCACACCAACTGGTAATCTATTCTGCATCAACACGAACATCAGAACACAATCTCTTAAGCCAAATGGCTTCCTTACAAGCATGAGTAACAACCATGTACTCAGCTTCTGTAGTGGACAAAGAAACCATAGGTTGTCACTTGCTCATCCAATTGATGACACCAGCAAACATAGTGAACACATAAGCACTGGTGGATCTCTTGTGGTCAATATCACCTGCCCAATATGAATCCACAAACCCATGAATACAAACTGAATGTTGAGATCTAGAAGAGTTACCATGATAACATATGGAGTAATCTGATGTACCCATCAAATATCTAAATACTCGCTTAACTACATCCCAATGTATCCTTCCAAGATTAGCCATAAATCGACTTAGGACTCCCACTGCTTGGGTAATGTCTAGTCTAGTACAGACCATAACATGTACATAAGACTGCCAACTACACTAGCATAAGGTACTCTACTCATGTCCTCCACCTCACTAGGAGATTTTGGACAATCATCTACAGATAACTTTGTTCCCATAGGAATAGGAACACATAGTGGTCTACAAACTACCATGTTGAACCTGTCCAACACAAACTTCACATACTTACTCTGCTTCAACCGAAGTTTTCTGTTAGACCTGTCTCTATTGATTTTCATACCTAAGATGTACCTACCTGCCCCAAGATCTTTCATCTCAAATTGTGCTAACAATCAAGATTTAAAATCAGAAATCATACCCTTACCCTTCCCAAATAGCAACATATCATCAACATATAATGCAACAATAAGAAGGCAATCATTTTCAATTTTGAAATAAACACAATGATTTGATTTTGATCTTACAAATCCAATAGACAACACAAAGGTATCAAAATTAAGGTACCACATCCTAGGAGATTGCTTCAAACAATATAGAGATTTCTTTAATCTACAAACTAAGGATTCTTTACCTTTAACAATGTAGTGCTTAGGCTGTGACATATAAATCTCTTCCTCAAATTCACCATGAAGGAAAGATGTCTTCACATCCATATATTCTATCTCTAAATCATATGATGCAGCAAGAGATAATAGAAATCTAATGGATGTCAACTTTGCAACAGGAGAGAATATTTCACCATAATCTATTCCCTCTACCTATGAATACCCCTTTGCAACCAATCTAGCTTTGTATGTTTCAACACTTCCATCTACACCGAATTTCTTCTTGAACACCCATTTATAACCAATGGATTTTCTCCCTTTAGGAAAAGGTACAAGGTCCCATGTTTTGTTTTTCTCTAATGAACCCATCTCATCATCCATAGCCTCAATCTAGGAACCCGCATCTTCCATGCCCAAAGCCTCTTTCACAGATCTAGGCTCATCAGTGTTAGTAATCAAAGCAAAAGCACAACTGGAATCTAACATAGAATAACCAAACCTTTCTGGTTGCTTTCTTTCTCTCGTGGATCTCCTCAAGGGCTGAGGTTGAGGTTGTTCTTCCTCTTCTTCTGAACTATCAGAGCTACTAGAGCTCTCCTCGTCATTAGACCCAACATGGTCTCTCTGTTCAGTCTTCTTAGGGGTAGGAGGCAACTGAACAATATCTTTTTCCTTTTCTTTTTCATCTGGTTATAGCACAATAGGAGAAGATGTTAGCTCTCTAAAAATAACGTTTCTGTTATACTACACCTTACTAGTCACAGGATCCAAAAGCTTGTATCCTTTCACACCAGCACTGTACTTGATGAAAATACATTTAACAACTTTGTTTTCCAACTTAGATCTTTTCTCCTTTGGAACATGTGCATAAGCTTCACAACCAAAAAAACGAAGATTTCTAATTGAAGGCTTCTTACCAGACCACACCTCCATGGGTGTCTTACCAACAAGGGTTGATGTAGGAGATCTATTAACAAGATAGCAAGCAGTGGCCACAGCTTCGGTCCAAAACCTTTGTTCTAAACCAGCTCCACTAAGCATACTCCTAGCCTTCTCTATCAGTCTCCTGTTCATTCTCTCTATAAATGCATTTTTCTCTAGGGTATAAGGAGTTGTCTTATGCCTATTGATACCTTGTTCTTTATAGAACTGTTCAAGCTCTGCTGAGAAAAACTCACCACCATTGTCAGTTCTCACACACTTAATATTCTTACTAGTCTAATTCTCTACAAGGGCTTTAAATTCCTTGAATCAACTAAAGACTTTTTTCTTACTTTTAAGGAAATAAATCCATGTCCTTCTACTGTAATCATCTATGAAAGATACAAAATATATAGACTTGGAGATTGAAGGAACTTTTACAAGACCAAATACATTAGAATGAATAAGATCCAAAACATCAGAAGATTTGTGAGAACTAGAGTAAAATTGAACATGATTTCTTTTACCATATACATAGTGTTCATAGAAGTCAAACTCAAGATTGCAATCATTTAACCCCTCAATGAGATTTTTTCTTTTTAGGGTTCTGAGACCCTTCTCACCAATGTGGCCAAATCTCATATGCCACAACATTTTCTTTTCTACAGGAAGCTTTCTCTCCAAAGTGTTTGCACCCTTAGGTACACTTGTTGCACTACCATTAGAACCACTAACCATAGTCTTCTTTACTATGCATTCAGATGGTGGGGATGAAGTGATAGCTGCTCTCTTCTTTGAAATAGAAGAACTATTACACTGAGAAATGTATGCATCAAGCTAAAACAAAGTACCTCTCCTAGTACCCTTAGTAAGCACCATAGCTCCTCTCACCATCTTACATCCATCTTTAGAAAAAACAAGTTGCACACCTAAATCATTCAACATACTTACAGATAATAGGTTTCGTGCCAAACCTAGAATGTGCATAACTCCATTGATTTCATTTACTCATCCATCAGGAAATTTGATAGTGACCCTTCCGCATCCAAATATCTTGAGGTGAGAATCATCACCCAAGTACACGTTTCCACCATCGAACTCTTCATATCTTGAGAACCAATTCCGATGAGAGGTCATGTGAAAAGATGCACCCGAGTCAACCAACCACACATCATTAGATTCATGGGCTGCCAAAGCTATGATGAATGCATCACCATCTTCTTGAGATTTTTTAGAACCAAAATTTGAGGCTTTCTTGTTCTTCTTAGGCTCTTTACAGTCTTTACAGAAATGCCCAGCCTTATCACAGTTCCAACATTTTTCCTTAGACTTATTGGAAGTCTTTGACTTCCCATGGGATTTGGATCTACCCTTATTGTCATTTTTCTTTCCTCTTTTTGTGGATCTCCCATGAACAACAAGGGCCTCTTTTTCCAAAACGAAAGCCTTTCTCTGCATCTCCTCTGATAGAAAAAAAGGCACCACATCATCCATTTTGAAAGTGACTAATGTGCTTCCAAGAGCCATCACAAGATGGTCCCATGAATCTGGTAAAGAACACAAAAGTGTGTAGCAACGATCCTCCTCCTCTAACTTGACACTAGAACTGTGTAGCCAGTGGATTAAATTAATTTAAATGATCTGTTAAGGATCTACCTTCCTCCATTCGTAGAGAATAAAACTTCTTCCTCAGGAACAACTTGTTCACCAAAGATTTGGCTTGATACACGGCCCCAAGTCTCTCCCACAAACTATATGCGATTTTCTCATCTAGAACATTCAGAAGGACTGCATCGGTTAAACAGAGTCTTATGAGACCCTTAGCTTTGCAGTCTTTGATATCCCAATCTGCTTGAGCTATAGTTGCTACTCTTGTAGTTCTTGTAGTCACTTCCCATAGGTCACGATCTTCCAACATGTCTTCCATCTTGAGTTTCCACAACTCAAAATTAGTGCCATTAAATTTCTCCACCTCCATTCTTCCATATGATGAACTTTCCATCCCAATCTACAAATAAGATTCAGGATAGTCTACACAAGACTCCCACTCAACTTGAGATTAGCTCAAAAAACCCTACCCAACAACTAGGATCAAAAGTTGATCAAGCTCTAATACCACTTGTAAGGAAACTCAGGTGCAGAAATAGCTTCCTACACTAATCTCATAAAGAAAGTATGATGCAAATCCTATTAAAATATTCTACACTTACAAATTCAATATCATGTAAACAACAACATTATTGCAGCCAACCATGCATACAAAAAATAAATAGAGAAAGAAACATATAACACAAAGATTTTCCAGTGGGGAAAAACCTTTCGATAAAACAACCCCACCCCTGGAGAACCTGCACAATGTATTATCTTCAACACAAGATTACAATACACTTGCAATGCAAGTTCAACATCAACAATAGAAGACTCCAGTAGCTACTCATAGTACCAATAATACACCTTTTTCACATCGCTTCTCTTGGGGTAGAGTATATAGTACTCAAATACCTTAGTTGCCACATGTCTTCACCTATCATTGAATCTTCCTAACATAGCTCTTATGTGTCATAGGAATCCGTCCTAACCATTTTAGCCATGATCTCCTTACACATAGTTCAAGATGTGGACACATTAACATTATTTGCAAGAAATACATTTAACAAAACAAATAATAAGAATAGGAATTATACAAGGTCGAGACACCTTATTCCTAACACAAGATTCCATGAAATGAGACACTAAGTTTGACATAAATTTGCCCCCCTAGTGTGAAATGCCTAAGCTTGGACCCTAAATGTAAATTCTTAGGCCTAAATGGATAATGTCTGAGTCTAATCCATAAGAAGGCCCTATATAAAATGTGGGCTCAAAAATCCAAGTTTAGATACAATAAGGAAACCTTCATAGCTAAATGTGTGAAGAAAATGCCTATATCAAGCCTTCAAATCCAAACATTTTTGTTCAAAGCTCTACTCATGAGCCTGGATAAGGTAGCGTGTGGGCTTAAATCCATACAATAGGCCTAAAATTGATGAATGTAGCCCTAAATATGAGCATATGTTTCAAAGGCTAGGCCCTAAATGAGGCACGTGGGCTCAAATTTTGTTAGATCTGACCTAAATGTGAATAAGATAAGATCTATAATGACAAAGCTCTAGACCCAAAAGCATACACCAGGCTTTGTATCATCAAACATATGGATCTGATGGAACTAAAATCAATGTAGTTTAATGCCTAAATTCAAATTCAAACCTCTAAACTTGGGCCCCATGGAATGGGACCTAAAGCTCAGCACAAAGTTTGATGGAAAGACCCTAAATCTAGGAAAACATATGCCCAAAGTTCTACATATGGCCTTTAAATTTTAAGTTTGACCTAAATTCTAATTACAAAGACCTAAATACATAACACACGGACTTACTTTTAATGAAGACCAAAATTTGGGCAAAAAGTTTGATTTAGTATGTCCCCATAATGAAGCATGTAATGTTTAATTACAAATAAAACTTTAAATTCAAATAAATAAGACTTTAATCAGTCCCTACAAAGTAGTATGTGGTCTTGCATCCATTCACTCAACCCTATTAAATTTAAATTAAACTTCTTAGCCTCGAGTATGGTCACAAACTGAAGATATAGACCTAAAAACTCTAAACACGGGCCCTAAATTTGGGAACAAGGAATCATGAGGCACTAAACTTGGGCTCTACTACAACAAATGGGCAAAAATAGGTGTGTGGATTTTTATTTAATACAAGACCTCACAATTTTAAATGCAAAGTTTCAAAGCATCAAAGCCAATTCCCCATAGCCTCGGGTTTAACCATTAAAAGCCCAAATTTGATGAGGGGATCCCTACATGGTGAAAAATTATCCAATATGGATGTCTTCAAAATCCAAGATTTGAACTAGAAAAAAGGGAAAAATTAATAAGGAGGCTACAAGTTCAATAGAAATGAAGTTTCCATTAAATATATGATGGTAAATATTAAATTTAGTGGCCCCACAAGGAAAGAACTTGATCCAAGAAGCCACTTTTACACTTCAAAAGAAGTTTGTTCAAGCTGATTATAGGCACATCTAAAGTTTGAATCAACAGAGTAGAGATTTTTTATTGTATTGACTATTTTATTATATAGCTACATAAAGGATATGATGCAATTCAACCTACATTGTTTTTCACCAAGATTTCATGCTAAAGTTTGAAAAATCTTGGATATTTACTAGGAATTAGGTTTAATTTCAACCACTTATCAACAAATTAAACTTTGATTTCAATCTCTATCAACATTTACCAGTAAGAGGACTATAATTACAACACTTTACTAGCAAATTAGTGTCTAATTTCATTCATCTTAGACATATATAAGGCTTGAGTTTAATTAAACTTATCTCATTCTTCATATTTTGTTCTTCTCACAAAAATTTTGGTATTGTGGATAGAGATCTACAACCATTTTTAGAACAATATAGTTCTGCAACAACCTTTGTTTCTTAGAGCTCACTCAATTTTTTTGCTAGAAACATAGTAAAATTGAATGTACATAAGTGGTATGAGGTCTAGGATTTGCAAATGATCAAACTTCTAAGTTTTTCATGTCGTTAAAGTACTACATTTGGTAATTTCAAAGTCTACTGTTTAAAGTATAATTTTAGAACTCTAGTAACCATTAACTTTAGAATTTAAATTAATTCTAATAAAAAAAAGAGAGAAATCATAGAAATAGGTGGCAAAAATCCAAAGCCATATCCAAGTAAAAGAAAGGCCCATCAGCAATGAAGAAGGAAGGAAATGAGCAAATAGAGAAAGGGTTAAGGAGCCAAAAATGTTGAAATTTATAAAGCACAAAGGTTGGCACAACTGAAATTTCATAAACAAGATATAACTCCTGAATCCACCTTCACCTCCAAATTGGAGCACATTGGCAATACAAATATTATCCCTTTTGACATGAATCTAGTAAGGAACACATGCAAGTAAGAGTAATCAACATCCCCAAAAGGATAACTAGCTATCCTTCCTAAGACCTACTTAAGCTTAGGGTAGATGTGAAATGGTCCTTTTTCCCCCTCAACAACTTCACAACCTCAACTCACCCTATCTTCCAAGTGGTCTAGAACATACACCCAATAACAATCACCCTTGTACCTCTATTTACCTACATCCTCTAGGATGTTGAGCTACCATATACCCTAACATATCATTCTCAAACCTTCTACAAGGTTTATTGGCCAATTGATAGGTCTAACACTTCCCAATATCCCAAATTCAAAAGTTGCAGTAGGAGGCCTAAAAGGGGCTCATTCCTAGTAGCCCTATTTTGCCAACTTTACACTAAACATCAAAAACTTCCACTCAACCACCTAAAATTATTAAAAAATCTCTTGGCATATATAAAACCATATCTAAATCTCCAATATTTGTTTAAGATCACAAGTTTACAACCCTATCCTACCGAGCCCTAGTTTCTAGGCTTTTCTTTCTTAATAGCATTGTTTGGTCATTCTGGTTGCTTCACTCATAACACCGTTCAGATTTTCCTTTACCTTATCTATTGGAAATTTTATAATTCACTTTCCACCAAATCCGAATCATCTAGCACCTAAAATCTGGTCTCCAAACTAGATTTCATAGTCTGTCAACACGTAACAATAGGGAATACATAAAACAAAAGTTGTTGGACGCAACACAATTAAAAACCACCAAAACTAGTAGCATGGGTGTTTTCCAATCATCAAAACATTTTTTTCCATTGAACTCCAAGAGTTATTACCATGAGAGTTAAGAGAAATATAATATTTAGCATTCAAACCCTATCACAGTCTAGGGTAAACAACAAGCAATGAAAAAATCATAATTAATAGTTTATTTATCAGGTTTGAATCAATCCATTCCTCTTTTCATTTTTAAAAAAAAGATAAAAACTTTCCAAAATAACTTGAACACTTATTGTCACCCAAGTGGTCAAATAAGGAAAAGATCTACTATCAAAAGTAAGTTTGTTTATTCATTCCCAATCTATATATGGTATCTTTTCTACTTACAAATAGGAAGGTAAAACACTACATGTTTCCCCTACCATGACCTTAAAACTTAAACTACTTAAATCAAACCAAAATAAAGATGACTATTCAGCTTCCACACTTTGCAAGAAAAGTTGCATGACAACTTCTTTTGCAATTTTTGCAAATTTTACATTTTTTCCAAGGAAAAAAACATAAGAATTTCACTAAGGTCACCTAACTATACCAAAATATGAATAAGGTTTATACAACATAATATTGATGATTTTTTGGTCGACTCCCATGTTTGACATCTCATTGACCACCCTTTGACTTTTCTTGTAACCTTAGTAATCATGCAATCTAGATGTCAAAAATGCACAAAAAGAAAATCTAAACTAACTTGTGTGAACTTGGGCACTTATTGACCTTTACACTCTTCTCCTCAATGTTTGACTACCTTAATTAGGACCTACGACCCCTACACTGGGGACAAAATATATGGAGTCCTCAAATCCAAAGAAATCAAGAAGATAATTAAGAATGGTATTGTGTGAGAAGTGGTTTTCCCACCTACACATCAACAAGCAGAATTAGTCTTGGAGAAGGCATGAAACAACAATCCAACTACTAGACAAGTTGTCACACCAAAGGTAAGCATTTTAGTTCTACATACAATAGATGTGATGAGGATTACTTTCAACACCCTAGAGCATAGGATAGGTATCCGTTGCATGGATACATACATTTTGGAGAGAAAAAATACATCTTTATTGATATACACTTTCAAATATCTAGATTACATAGGGTACTTGTATAACCAGCTTCCAATGGATAGATTTCAACGTATGGAATTCCATAGATGTTTTGGTAGGATATTTGATCCTTGGGACTAGTTTCTTGTCACCTTTAGGTCCTATATAGATCATTACTTTCCAACAATAAATATTTTCTACTCTAGCTTATCACCCAAACCGATAGGATCTAGTAGCTCACTTGAGATATAATAATTTCCAAGGAGGGTACCTTTGTTATATGTGTTAGCAGAGAGAGACATAATTTACTAGGAAAAAAAGGTGTCAAAATGCCAAGAATTCAACCAAACTAGTTTGAGCATGCAAGAAACCAATCAGCAAGTCCCAATAACTAACATAATATAGACAAGATACTAATAATGTGCAATGAAGGATATCAACAAGTTTATTCATAATGTATTCATACTTTAGTAATCAGATAACAACTTATAGAGGATAATGAAGGTTACAATAATCCATATCATCTACCTTTAATCTTCTACCCAAGTTATACATTCTGGGAAGCATTTTGGCATTACAATAGCATATCATTGTTTCTTCAAATTATTAACAAGACTAACAATCCCAAGTGACTTTGGTAGAATCTTGATTATATTTGCACATGGATAAGATTTTATATCCCCAAGATGATTCTTGATCATGGATGCATAGATTCATCTCCACTTTGCCAAGGTACTTTCTTATATAGCTTTTGGCCCTCTGAACCTTGGCTATGTGACATCCTATTGTGAGATTTCTTTGAGCTTTGTCTTATTTTTTATGATTCAAACCACAATAGACTTATTCTTCTTATATAGCTTTGTACACAATTCATTTAATTTGATATAAATTTTAAATTAAAGTATATATATAGTTCTTCAACATGTAAAGTCATTGTCCTCATTCTTATAACATATCCCAAGCATACAAAAGAACAAAGATAAATAAGATAGACAAAGATAATATATATAGTCAACATGAAAGATAAAGCCTCTATTGGGAGTAGCTGAGTGGTAGGGAAATTTTTTTATATAACATGCCAAAGTTATATAAGAATTGACAGAAGAAATAAATAAGTATAATAATACATTAGCTATTTTTTAGAGGATCATACATCTATGGTGGATTTGAAAGTTTTCTTAAATCTATTAAAATCCTTTGTAAAATTCATTCAAAATCCATTTGGTCTCATTTATTTGTGGGTTCTCAAACCCTAGCTATTGTATGCCAACATGATACACTATGAAATCTTTCAAAACTTTCTTAGGATGTTTCTTGTGGGTTTTTAGTATGATTGATAGCTTAATGTGATAATTTATTTGATATGAAAAAAGGATTATTAAATATACTAGGAACAAGCAATAATCTAAAGATTCATATCATTCATCAATAGAAAACTAGAGATTTAAAACAAATTCGAATGTGGAAATGTGGAGTTTCAAAGTTACAAATTTTTAAAAAGAATCGAACAATAAACATGGAGTTTCAAACATGCATTGATTATCTTGCATACATGATTATCTTGCATTCCTAACAATGGCTCCTATGTTGTTGCAGACTACTGCCAAAACCACTCAATGCCAAATAAAAAAATAACACTTTTCTTTTTTTTGTTACTAGCCCAATTTGGTCAAAATTTTGACCAACTTAGGAAACCATAATTTGGTCAAAATTTCAAACAACATGTGCAAAAAAAAAAAAGTATTCAAGAAGCCCATTTAGGGCTTGGTCAAAATTCTCAATCAAAATTTCAGTGCAAATGTACTAGTGTACACAAAACACTTCTCTATCACCTTGGAAATAATCTCCTCCGAAACCCTTGACCCCTCTCCAGAATATTTCTCATTAATGATCATTGAAATGAGCATCTTGAAGTACAAGAAGGAGAAGAACCTCTTCATGTTAACACTATTTTGCAACTAAGGCTACTCAAATAGAGAAGTGACTCCTTTGCAAAGTTGTTGGGATCTCTTGGGAGAGAGAAGCTCAAGAAAAAACTCATTCAAGAATATAGAGGGGGGAAATATGTAGCCCAAGAAACCATTGAATAATTTTACCCCAAAATGATTTCCTTGTGAAAGTTCATCTATGATGTAGAGCCCTCCATTGTCACCTCAAGTAAACTAATTCAACTCGAGGATGCAACAAGAAACTTGGAATCAGTTCAAGGAATCGGTCATACTCAAAGATCAAATGGAGTTCTTTGACATTTTAAGTCACTCCCACAACCATGCTCATGAGTTTACTAACACTTTTCTTTGTTCCCATCTCTCCAAGCACAAATACCCTCCTTGGCCACCTAGTGCACCTAGTGCCTCCACCATACCAAAAATCTAGCTATGCTTCACACCTTGATCCTAATGCCTTATATCATCTCAACATGGTAAATTTTCCATGTTACAACTTCCCATTCACTCCTTTCCACTCATCTTCAAGCCCTTCTCTTCTATAGCCTTTCTAAGCCTGCCTAGTAGCCATTCTAACACTGAAATCAACAATTTTCTCCCAAAACCCCCAAAAAACCTATCAAGGATTTTACACAAATACCATTTCAGAATTTAATAAGTTCATATAATTCTCATAATTTCACAGCCTGACTGGTGAACACTTCCTTCACGCCTTAACCCTTCAACTAGGCCTAATTGGCCCTTGCCCAAAGAAGAAACTCTATCGTCCACTAATCTCCAGGACTCCACAACCCAAAATAGTCTTGAAAAAGGATTATAATATAGGTTTAAAATGATTAGGGGATAAAAAAGGCATTAAAAAATATCACTAAGGGAAAAGAAGGCATCAAAAAATATGATTAGGAGAAAAGAAGGCATTAAGTTTTTCACAATTTTGTAAATTGTCATATCTGTTGCTATAGAAAGATTTATCCATTCAAATATAAAATGAAATAGCTAATTTGAAATTATAAAATTTTTCCTCACCACAATGAAAAATGTTTCAACAACCCCATTCATTGCATCTTGAAACTATGTCTTGCCTGCCTTAAACTTGCTAGTTCCTGTAGTATCTTTTGTATGTCTAGTAGAGTACCTGAAGAAATAGGACATGGTCAATATAGGAAATGCATGAAAGTGAAAAAGAAAAATAATTTATAATATAATAGTTTAAGGTACTTTTACTTACCTTATCAAAAGGAAAATTAATACAAATACTGCAACTATGAGTCCAACATTGCCAATAAAAGTGGCAACACCATTCATCCAAACATGTTGTAACAGGAACCATTTTTGTGTGCTCAAAATTTGAGCATGAAACTAACAATGGAGACTAGACATAATGGATAATTTGAGAAGTTGGGAGGGTCTAGGATAGAACCTATAGTGGAGTTTCTTCCCCATTATCCTCTGATATACTTGCCATTATAACACCCCACTTAGTATTTAATCCTACTCTAGTAACCTATGATAACCAGTAAAATATGTCAATTGATTAAACATAATTAGAAAGAATAACAGTATATATTTAAGATAAATACTTACTAGCATTGTTCCATGGCTATCTACCACATCACATCTAGACATCAAAAATGGATTTTTTTGATCTTTGTGAACCTACAACTAAAATAGGGAGTTAAGCTAATGATAATATCCTAGCAATTGACATCAGAAACTTATAAGATATTGTTGCCCACACTTTTGTTTTCTAATATATTGGTCAAAAGTGTGTTCTTTGTCTAGTTGATTTTAGTCCCTATTCTAAAGTGTTCAAGTCTAGGTCTAGAATGTTTAAGGCTAGGTGAGCTCTATCAGATTTCTCCATAGCTAGGTAGGTGATTGTTCTAATCTTGTTGTTTGTTATAGATGAAACATGTTCACTATTTTCTCATAAGCACATTGATGGTCAATGATATAGCATTGGCAAAAAAATCTATATTATCTTCTCCTAAGTAGGTTTTTGACCCACGAAGACAAGCTTCTGTGAAGGCTCACATGGATAAGTTTTTAGCTTAAAAAGATTTAGAGAGGTTACTTTCTTATCAAAATCAATGCTTGAAGCTAAAATGAAGTATTGAACGATGATCTAAATTTTCCATCTCACACTATTTTTGCCTTGGCAGGAAACCTCAAATAGTCTTCTCCATGGCAGGTTGTGCACCCATGAAGACAATTTTCCACAAAGCAGTGAAAGATGAAAATTAAAGGTTCAAAGTTACTCAAATGGATTTGTATGTTTGAGCGATTTTCCACATATGTGATAAAGATCAAGCTTACAAGAGAATTTTTTTCTTGTGCTGAATTTGGAGTCTATTTGAATGATAAGAGAACAATTTAACTATTATAAAAAAGAAGATAAAACCAGAGTCTAATGCGATGGATTTCCATCGGCGAGGTACCCCAATGGTAACTGTTTAAACCTTGAAAGAAAATGGAAAAGTAAGTACCAGGCTTATAAAAAGTTATCGTTGCACTCAATAAAATAGTGAAAAGACCCCTAAATTCCCATTGAACCTTTGTATTTATTATGAAATGGGTATCTCCTTAATGTCCATTTGTGTGGCACAAATTCTAAAAGAACAATGGGTGATTCACAACTCTTATTTAAAAGAACACAAATAGTTAAAGAAGTTACTACCTTTTCCTTGATTACTTATTCTGCCATTATGTATAACTATTTGAAAGCTTGTGAACATTGTATTTGTTGTTCCATTCATTCATCCAAATTCAAAATCTTGATCACAAGCTTATGGAAACTAAGTTTGCGAGTTTTGACAGATCGACAGTATCAAGTCAGGATTTTAGAAATTCACATACACTTCCCTCTATTTCTACAACATGGCAGATTTCCAAAGGAGAATCAAAGCATAGAAGATTCACCCTATCACGGAGAAGCTTTGAGGGAGAGATCTAGTCAATGCCATTGATTTTCTAGTTGTGGTCCAAGCCCTAGAGCTTATTTATGAGTGCATTAACTACTAAAACTTGGAAACAAGGAAAATTGTGCTGCTTGATGATACAGTGTTGATTTTGATTAATAGACAACTAGTGGTGAACAGTCTTCGAGTGCTAGAGTGGGAAGAGTTCTCTAATTTAATCGTAGGAGTAGCATTCTCAAAATTCTACTTGAAAGATGATCTAGAGGAAGGAAATTATGAGAACTTGTTTCCAAAAATTATGGAGTGACAAAAGAAAAGTTCCCAAAACTTTTTTTAGGACAATGCTCAAGCTAGAAATAATTGACATTTTAGTTCTTCTACATAGGCTAAGAGGTGAAGTAGAAGCCCTAAACTTTGTTGAACACCATTTCTTTTTTATTCAAGTTATATACTCTGACACATAGTATATTGATAGTATATTGATTTTGTGCAAAAGGTAAGTGAGAATCTATCTAATGCTCTCTAGGAAACCAATTTTTATAACTCATTCTACATGTCTTTCTTCTTGATTTATATGCTAGCCTCCTTGCAATTGTGTCCTGACCTTCCAAAATTTGAAGATTTTCTTGATGATGTCAAATCTTGAGTTTTACCCATGCCTCTAATTAGATAATAGCTATGGGGATTATGTTAATTTGAATGATGTTTTTACAACATGAGGATTTATAAGGAACAACAAGGATGCCTAGAGAGAAGATTTAGTCTAGAATCCATGATAGTCATCAACTAGTTTGGATGTTATCTTATTCAATTCTCATCATTTTCTTATTTGTGTCTTTCAGCATTTGATGGTTTTCCCTTGAAGCTCATGAGGTACACAAGTGACATGATCATGTTGATTGACATCATCTAACAAGCCCTACAAGTAAACATCCTAAGTGGAAGCCTAAAGAAGCAAGGGTACAAATTCCCTATGAAGGTTGGAACATTCAACTATGACACCCGATTTGACATCAAGAATACAGTGAAGTTGTTTTAGAAGAAATATAAGCTAGAAACCTATGAAGTCTTGTGGTTCACTTTCAACCTAAATGGATATGCCAAAGATGTCCTACAGATCAAGAGTGTGATAAAGCACATCACCACAATTACAAATTATTGGACCAATTTCAAAGATGAGTTTAAGAGCCATGATCAAGCCTTTGCTAGATTGACAGTTGACCAAATAAAAGTATATAAGCTGAACATAGATGTAAATGGAATTGAGGATGATGGTTACAATATGTACAATAATACATATTTGAACAAGCTGAGGAAGACTTCCATAAGTTTGGAGCCTTTTTAGAATGTTACAGAGGATTCAAACATAATGATGGCAAGAATCTACAAGAGGACCAAAAAATGTGTCGAATGGACCATAGCTCAAAAAAGTAGAAGTAAGAGTACTTCATCCCAGTCCTCCCCAAATGTGGTTGTGACTTCATCCTCTCATAGTGCTGCTTCAGGCACAACCCTTCTCCTTACTCAAGGACCTGCTCAACTAGCTGGTGGAGTTGACCAAACTCTTGATAAGAACATCCTAGTTGATAAAACTTGCCAGGATGGTTCAGTTTTAGTGATTGGAGAAAAAGTAGAGGCCAAGAAGAAAAAGGTAGAAGAAGAAAAAGATGGTGTAGTAACATTGACTCTTTCACCCAGTAGAAACCCCATTCCACCTATGAGTACTCCACTACTCTGATCAAGTAGCCCCCAAATACAAGTGGTTCATGGTATAATTTATGGAAAATTTTCATATTTTGGCAAATTTAAGGAGTTCATGGCATTGGTTTTGATGATTTGTGAGCCATTAAATGGTGGCCCAATCACCTAGCTTTATCTAGGTTAATAGGTCGTTACTCTGTCTAATCATCAAGAAAAATTTTCATTTGAGTTTTTTTCAGGCAGTATTCACCTTTTATGCAATTGACCAAGTAACGGTAACCAATGCCATGTGCACCAAGTTTCAATGTGTTACATTTGCATGAATATGGGTGAATTTGCCAATAGTTGTTCATTTTGTGATGGAGGAGTCAGCTCATTTCACCTTATGGCAATTGAAATTGATTTGTATAAATTCTAATTGGCAATTACTATTCACCCAAGCAATGAAACATTGATTAAATACTGTTGGTGCTCTTTCAAATTTCTTCATCTATGCATATCTATGATTGGCATCAATTCTAGATTTTAAGCATGAAACATCATAGAGAGAGACTAAGAGATATATTTCTCCTTCCATTTCATAAAATCTATTCCAAAATCATTGCTATCAAGGGTAGGAGTGCAAATTGGATGATATTTCTACTTCTAGCTATTCAAAATTTCTAAATTTTTCCCAAATTTATTGGCCATATCTAGTTAGCAAAAAATGATTGAAAAATTATGCCTACTTAAAATTTTAGTTTATTTTGAAATAGATAAGGTAAAACCTTTTGGTTTATAGTCGAGAATTATGTGGTTTTGATCTCTTTTTTGTACATACATATTTTGTTTCCTTTTTCCTGATGGATGAATCTTGATTGTAGATTTTTATATTTGACACTGTGTATGATGATATGCATCAGTTCTTGATAATTATATAAATAGGATAAGGAGTACAATGTGAACTATTTGGGATGGACATTTCAAATAGTTAATGTTTCATGGTTGGGACTTTTTTTTTTCCAAACACATATATTCATTAGAATATTTGATGGTTATTTTTTATTGTGGTGGGTACCATCATGGCACTCGAAGAAGGAATTTGATTTAGGGTAAAGGAAATGTCATCTTGAAGGGTATTGATAAGCTCATCAACATAATGTAGATGATTTAAGGCTAATTATTAGGAATGGATATTCCCTCCTCTACTTTGATCTCAATTAGACTAGGAGATTGAGGAAGGTGTCCTAAGAGGAATATTTAATTTGTCACTAGGCCAAAGACTAACTACTATACATAAAAGCTCTCTTAAACCAATATAAACATCATTGCATAAATTAATGATTGCAAAGTTATGCCTACATAGAATGTTAGTTTATTTTGAAACAAATAAGGTAAAACCTTTTGGTTTATAGTCGAACATTATGTGGTTTTGATCTCTTTGGGTACATATGTATATTGTTTCCTTCTTCCAAAAACATATTCATTGGACTATTTCATTGTTGTTTTTCATAGTCATGGGTACCAACATCACACTCAAAGAAGGAATTTGAATTAGGGTAAGGGAAATGTCATCTTGAAGGGTATTGTTCAGCTCATCAGCATAATGTGAATGATTTAAGGCTAATTTTTAGGAATGGATATTCCCTCCTCTAATTTGATCTTAACTAGACTAGGAGATTGAGGAAGGTATTCTAAGAGGCATATTTAACATGATTAATCGCATCTAAAGATAAAAAGTTGAAAGTATTAGTAGTATCTAGTGTATGTTTGGCCTCAATTATTTGTCACTAGGCCAAAGACTAACTACTATACATAAAAGCTCTCTTAAAACAATATAAAAATCATTGTATAAATTAATGATATAGGATTGCAAAACATGATTCATTTGGTTAACAACTGTTATGGCTTGCAGTTCATACTTTCTTTGATAAACTATTAAATCGTGACATGCATACAAACAACTAATCTACTCCTGAACTATTGGTGAAAGATGTTTTGGTTGAGCAATGGTTGATTAGAACTTCCAAAGTTGGTGCCTAATCCACCAGTTTGTAAAGTCCCAATTTACTAGATTGATACATTCAAAGAATACATGACAAGTTCAAAATATCAACTAGGGCCATGTTGCTACATGTTACCATAATGAATTCAAATTCAAGGATAGGATAAGAGATTGCTTTATCAAAATATAGGCTTGTGCTAGGTCAAGTGCATTCAACTTTAAACAAAGACCAATAGCATGAAGGCACTGGGGCCAGGATCACATTAACTCCAAGGCTAGGATCCAAGGTACAATTTGTCTTCTCAACCAAAGGTTTCAAACTACCAAGTTATCCCTCTTTACCAGGTTTGCCCCAAAAGTAAAAACTAAAACACCAACCTCCAATGTTTGATCTAACACCGCAATAGGTCTCCTCATTTTCATTCAAGATGTCCTAGCTTCCTAGCGACTTTCAAACATTGATTTGACATCAAATCCCTTCTAGAGCTTAACTAGGCTTTCCTTGTAGCCCTTCCAAACCTATTTTTCTAACTTTTCTCTCAAACTCCCCAAAACACTTGACAAACCAATTATAGTTTTAGATACCCTTTACTGAGATAAAAAAACTTATATGAACACCACATATCAGTCCTTTGGACAATTGTGTGCACAATAACCACCAACCTAAGGCCTAATTAGCCCTATTTTCCAAAGAAACTATAAACATAACACCATCCAAAGACCCCAAACCAAGTGGTAGTCTTCTATTTTACTCCCAAACAAAGGATTCTTATAGTCATTGGCATAGCCATAGCCATTTGATAGGCTAACTTACAAACCCTCACTAATAGACCCTTAAATGATAAATCTACAGCTTTTTCAAAAACACATCTCTAAACATTTCTAGACAAGAAACAAAGTTGTCACCATGAATTGATCATGTACAAATATAATCCATCATAAAAAATCCATCATTTGGATAGATCATGTTTGATCATGTACAAACATAATATATCATTTGGATAGATCCTCAAATCCAGTACCAAAACCTCATCTTTCATGACTTACTTGAGCATTCTTTCCCTTAAGCTCAATTATCACCATCTTATCAACCTTAACTTTGTACTTTTATTAGCCAATCATGTTATAATACATGTCAATGCCACATTCCTAAAGAAAGATAAAATACATAAAGAGGAATGAGCCCTATGCAGTCATTAGGCTCATAAAATTAAGGCAAAATAGTCACCTACAACATTGTCAAAGAGAAGTCAATATAAATAGATCTCAAAATGATAGGAATACAATCAAAATGAGTTCAAGTTCTCATTAAAACTTCAAGGAATTATAAGTTTTACATTATTAGATAAAAGTGTAAAGGTAATAATAAAAACAACCAAGCAATACTTAGCCTTTGTACTCAAGACTGTAGAAACCCATCTATCTTCATTAAGAAAATTGTTCACCTTACATTTCCCTTCATTCTCCACTTTCAAAAATGTCAAATAGGTGTGGATCAAGATTTTTTAGACTCCTTTTGTATACCAAACTTCCCATAACTACACAAACCCCTATCCCAACAAAATAGCCATTGGAGTTCAAATTTGAAATTCACAACTTTTGACATATTAACTTTAAAACTATGCCACCAACTAAAAACACCTTATTTTTCCTTTCTCTATTACGTCACCAAGAATTGCATAGAATTGGCCCTAAGGTTGTGACTGATTCTTATTGATAGCACAAGGGTATTGCTTACAATCTATCCCTACAATCGATTGCGAAGATTTAGATGCATTGACATTGGATTTTGGTAGTGATTCACATTCTATTACTACTAAATTTGGATAAAAATAGAAAATAGATTATGAAGTACTCATTACAATATTTTTAAAAGATACAAGTGTATATTGGAGCCCCATATCCTCACAAATGTCACCTAACATGGAAAGTGTTGTGGTAACCCAACTACCCTAGATAATGTCTCAAACTAAGAGATTACAACTAAATTAATATAGAGGAATATAGAATATACAATACATGATATTATTTTTAATTAAAAGAAAAAAAAAAGATAATGTAGTTATCCTAAGCACTATACTATGTGCTATTATTAATCCTCATCAAAATTCTTGAATTCATAGTAGAATGACAAATTAGGACCCAACCTAGATTAGGTTTATGAGAACATGCAATGAATGTATTAAACTTTGAAATTTTTGGGGCTAACAAGCTCAAAGAGATCATGGGGAAAGCCATCTTTACTACTACAACCAACATATGTTGCAAAAAGATTCTTAGCAATAATAGTTTAGAATGGTTGAGATGATTTACCAAGTGAGACCTCGTTAAAATAATTTAAATGGACTACAATCCACACCTCATTTGCTATAGTATATCTTACTCTTGCATCCCTGAACTCCTTAAAGAATCAAAAAATGCTAGTTATAAAGGAAAGAACAATCATGGGAATAGAAACCTTGACCAAGATTCCAAACAAAAAATTTGGTTATAGATCACATCTAACAAAATTCCATGTAGTATGTTTCCCCAAAATACTTTCCTCTTGAGTATGGTCAAGCGAAGTTAATCTACAAGTATGTACATTATGTTCATTCTAGGTTAACTGGCATTCACAATAGCTTGGTAAGTATTTCCCTTCTATAAGAGGATATGATTTGCGAAGTTGATCCTTTGAAATTCTCTTTTGTTCATTATGACCCCTATTGATAAGTTCCATTTCAAGCTGTCACCCATAATAGTTCTTGTTGACCAAAGGCACATTCTCTTTCTTGTGAGGGCTTGAGTTAGAAAGATGATTCTCTACTAAAATATTCTATTGAATATCCCTAAAAAAATTTATACTTCCACTACATCCCATGTTTATATGGCACTCAGTAAACTCTGAGCAACCCCATGAAACTTTATCTTCTTTTAAGAGCCTTAATGTATGTTTTCCTTTATATACATACCCACTTGCCACAGAGCCTTTGTATCTTAAATAATCACATGTTTCTAAATTCTCAACTGTAGAAGTCTTCCATTGATTATATATTTCAGCTGAGTCCCTAGATGCCTCATGAATTTTTTCACTAATATGATATCTATAATCAACTATAGATGCTTTAGTATTCCCTAGTTGATTGTCATTAACTGTTGAGATTTGATTTCCCTTGCTAAAATTCATATCTTTCTCAAATTTACTTTCTTCTAATAACAAACAACTTTCCTAATTTTCTCTCCAGTTTTTTGTGTAACCAAATAATTTGAGGAGACCCAAAACCTGTTGTGAGTTTAACTAGTTTTTGAACTTGTTGCTATTAAAGTAGTTTTCTTGAATGAAATTTCTAAAATCCTTCTCAAAAATAGGTTTGCACTCCCTATATATATGTCAATTCTCACCTAAGAAGGAAATGATCTACCAAAGGCCATAGGTTGTAGATTCTTACCACCTTGTGAAATTGCCTCAAAAAGTCCATGCAACTTTCTTGGATCCACATCAAAAAGGAACAATTTTGTTTTGGTGCTAATGTTTTGTACCTTTTTTAACTGTAATTGAGGTAGTGCAGAAAACCCAAATTGAAAGCATTGCATCATTGTTCTTTTATTGTACAAGAATATAAATCCTTTATCTTGGATTCTCTCCTACTTGCAACTAGGTGTTGACTCTTGTAAATTCCACTTAGTATGATTTATAAGTTCCCTTCCACCAAAAGTTCTTTCACATGGACCTTCTATTCAAACTAAGTTTATCATTGGAGTGAATGATTATATACAACATGGGTAGAATTGTAAATGATTATATGATTCTAATTTAGATTAAGATTTTATCCATCCCTTAGAAATTATCCTAGTTATGGTTGACTAGCTCTTTATAGGTTTCTAATTTTTGTTCGATTGTATATATTGGTTTATGCAATATTTTTGATGTATATTTTTGATGTATATATTTGTAGACAATGGGCAGGCAAGAGACTAGAGTTACAATCTCACAACACATTACACAAAAATTAGAATTATAGAGAAAGTGTAAAAGACGAAGGTAGGTAATAATTTCTTTACACTTCATAATATTGCTATTATTAATTAATTTCAATTGCTAGTATGAAACTAATACTACTTATTCTCAAGGAAGTAAATAGATTGTTAGTGGATTGAAATTTGAGATGCAATAGGAGGGTGAGTCTTTGACTAATACTACTAAGTCTCAAGGAAGTGAAGGGGTTGTCAATGGAAGGCTACATGTTGACAAGGTTAAGACCCCCAAGGGCAGTGAAGGGATTGGGAGGACATCAAAATGCCCAAAACTTAGAGATACTACCATAAAGGATTTCTTTGGAATCAACAATGTTTTTAGTCAGTCAACTTGTGCAACTACAATTGCAGAAGGAAATCACAATATCTCACTACCACTAGAAGATGTTTAAGTTGATGAATGATCAACCCCACAGCTCCCAAGAATCATTTGCATGTAAACACCTATTAAAAAAGAGATGAAAAAAGCTATGGAGGCAAGAATTGCCAGATCCATAGGCCAGAGATTCTTGATGAGGAAAAAAGAGATTTCTATAATAAAAAATAAATGAATAAATTACAAGTAGATCAATCCTTATAAAAGGAGATCAAATACCTAACATGAAAAAAGATAGGTGCATGATAATAATTAATAAAAGAATTAATTATTATATGCCTAAAGTTTAGCTTAAGTAAACTAGAGATAATAAGTGTCTTAATAATTAAATCAAAATGATTTAATTAATAAGGAAATATCTTATCTAACATGCCTCCTTAGGATAAACCTAGGGAGTGGCTAAAAACCTAGAAACTACTGCTAAAAGTAAAATTGGGTCTTGGTAACAAAGGCCTGATGAGGTACCTAAGAACAACCAAGTCTCTGTAAGGAGGAGAAATAGGAAAAACCACATGGGAAAAATCCTATTTTAAAAAGAGATGGAAAAAAAATGCTGAAAAGAACTAGTGAAAGACTAAAGAAGCCTCCAAACTAGGGAATGTTCCAGAAGATAGGAATAAAGATGATCATGTAGAACACTATTGAAGCATGTAGAAGCCACAAAGCTCTATCAAAAGTAACTACTAATCTAATGAACCTCCACTAAAATAGAACCTAACTAGGTACAGAAGACTATAATTTGCATTGAATTAGGAGGAACAAAAAGGAAAACAACTAAACATGAAGATACAAATGGCATGAAATACCAAAGCTTGAAAATCTTATCAATCAAACCAAGGAAGCATGAGAAAAAATAGAAGAACCCCCCATAATGTAGATAAGGGTGACATGATAGGAAAATGGAAATGTGGGCCAAAAAAACTACAAGTTAAGGAACCACAATCAAGATGCACAAAAGAGTACATATGTGTGTACTGAGGTGATGAATCTCAGACATGTCATGAGGTTAATGTCAAAGAAGGGACACTTGCTAGACAAAGGAAGATGGAAAATGAAGGAAAAACTTCAATGCCCCCATGGAACTTTATTAGAGTAGCCCATGTAAAATAAGGCACAAGATATGGTGAATCCCAAGAATACAATAATTGACATGACTATCCTCAAATGACACTACTCAAATTAGAAGGCAAAACAAGGCAAACATTTAAAACAAAAATAAAAATGTAGTATGGCACTTTATCTTAGTGTATTTGAAAGAATTCATATAGATGATGTCAAAATAGACCAAAAGAGACATAAGACTAATATAGTAGATAGTACAAGTCATGACAAATCATCTGAAACAAAAAAAAATTGATCCCTAGAATTGAAACAACCAAGTTATCCACCAGAATGCAAAAATGCAGAAGACTAAATAGAATGTGTTGAGAGTAGAATCTAGAAAAGTAACTAGCATCACTAAAAAGAGGTCAGAAAGATCTTTCCAATGATATAAAGAATTTCCAAATCAGAGATCAAATGCTCAAGATATGTCTCCTAGAGTGCAAAATAGAAATTTTGGCTTTGATTACATAAATAGGAAACCAAATAGCATCAAATTTTTAAATAATCTATACCATCATGATGAGATCAGAAAGAGCTTTCTGACAATATAAAATTTGTCAAAAAATACTTTCGTATGACCAAGATATGGCCAAAAAACCACATATAGCTTTTTAAGACGAAACAAATCATAAAAGAGATAGTTTGAAAGCTGTCAAATTTCGGCCCAAAAATGATGACATTAGCACCTGTGATAGGCCTGCAATATCAGTACTTTTCTAATGTCCCTATAATTTAATGATGCGGGCATCCCTTTAAGGAAGATTTAGATTTCTTTTTTAAAAATAAAAATAAAAGAAAGCAAGCTTTTTTTAAACTCTTTTGTTTTTGGAAAAACATGCATTTTTTTTCTATAGGCTTTCTTCCTTCTTCTTTTTTTTGATTTATTTTTTAATAAAAAAATGAATTGTCATCTCGTGAAGTGTGCCCAAATCTTGGAACAATATTTTGCCTCATATTTCAACTATGTACAAATTGGACAAATTTTATATGGAAATAGGGGTTTGTGGGTGCTACAAATCCAATGGTGAGGCCCATTTGGGCTCAAAATGCACTGAAAAAATGTCAGCCACCGACCACACCCACCACCCCCCTCCCCTTGCCCCCAAATCCAATACAAAATAACTCTAAAAACTAAAACCCTCTGAAATAATAAAAAGCATAGATCTGAAAGCCAAGAAAAATTTCTCATAAACTAAATAGGGGCATGAAAATTTGAAGCTTTTATACCATGTTTAAGTTGATGAACAATCAACTCCATATCTCCCAAGAATGATCTACATGCAAACACCTATTACAGAAGAGAGGGAAAAATCTATGGAGGTAAGAATTGCCAGATCCATAGATGAGACATTCTTGATGAGCAAAAAAGAGATTGCTATAATCAAAATTGAATGAATAAATTACAAATAGGTCAATCCTTATAAAAGGAGATCATATCCCCAACATGAAAAAAGTTGGGTTGCATGATAATAATTAATAAAAGAATTAATTATTATATGCCAAAATTTTAGCTTAAGTAAACTAGAGATAATAAGTGACTTAATAATTAAATGAAAATGATTTAATTAATAAGGCAAAATCTTATTACTCTAAGAAAAGATGGAGTTGTTATTCAGTTAAAACAAAATGCATCAAACAAGGATAACAATATTGGAACAACAGAAGATGTTGTAATAGAAGATAATATTGATGTTGGTAGGAAGAAAAGAAAAAAAGAATGCAAAAATGGAGCGAGAGTGAGAAATGAAAAGAAACTTTTAGGTTGATTGGGTAGAAAAGTAATGATTTATTGAACCAGTCATAGAAAATGATGAACAACCAATAAAATATAGGTGTATGATTTGTACATGGAAAACTAAAAGTGAGAAAAAGTTCCAGCTAAAGCTTTGACACTATAGAAAAACGTATTGGTAATGGTTATGAAAAACAAATCATAGATGGAAAGGAAGTACTAGTAGTGAGATGGAAATCAAAGGAAGAATACTTTCATGTTAAGTATGCCATAGAATATGAAGAGCATTTCAAGAAAATAACAGTAATTGGTATTGATAGTAGTCACAATCCAATCAAGGTTGGGCTTTAACATGCAACCAATGATGCAAACTTGGCAAAGACCATTCACTATCCTATGTCACATTGGTCAATATACACTAGATGGGAAATGGAAAACTATCTTGCTAAGGTGGAAAAACTAAATGTATGAGAGAGAGTAAAATAATCCAAGTTCATTTCGTTATTCTTAGATGAAGTAATTGTTCTAGATAACATTGCTTAGGTCTGTATGCATGTACATACTCTAAAAGAACATGCTTGTTGACCTCATCTACTTTGTGTTTTTAAAATGAGGGCCAATTCAACTACAAAAAAATTATATTTAGAAGTTAAGAAAGATTTGAATGAAATTTCTAGTTCAGATTACTTGACAATTGCCAAGAACTAAGTGTGTGTTGGAGTTGATGGAGCTGCAGTAATACAAGAGCAAATGAATGGGCTTTGTGCCAGATTACAAACTAGTATTGCACCTTACATGCTTGGCATACACTGCATGGCCCACCGAAAGAATTTAGAATATAAGGTTGTAAGTAGTTTTCCTACAGTGTCAAAAGTTGAAGATCTAATCCATGAGCTTCACTCCTACTTTTGCAAAATTTAAGATTTTTTCTACAGGAGTAACAATAGAAAATAAGATTCTCAAGGATGTCTAGACCAGATGGATATCTTTTCATAGATCAACAGAATGAGTTCTAGCAGAATATCAATCCTTGATTGGAGTTATATATGAGCAACACCTTATAGTAGACAAAGCTCCCGATTTGTTAAATAAGTTAAGTGATATAGAGAGCCTATTAACTTTAGCCAGTCTTCTCCCCACGCTGGATTTAATGAATAAACTTGTTAAGAAAGCCCAAGATAGAACTATGTATATTCATGAGTATAATAATTTACCTAAAATTACATGCACGGCTCTGGATTTTTTGTATTCAAATCTCACAAGTCATAGCCCAACTTTTTCAAGGTGGGAGATAATTACATCTTTGAATCATGTTGGGAATTTTTTACAATTCAATGCAAAAAATGAGCTATGTATGCTTGTGAAAGGATTTCAAATACCAATGCACCAATCTAAGACAAGCAAGAGAGGCAAAGTACTACTCATTAGAAAGGATGATTTTGAAAAGAATATTAAATTTTTTAGTGAAAATGTGAAGTCTATTTCCTACCAAGTTTCAAGTGAGATTCATGAAAGATTCCCTGGAGAAGAACTTATTGAAGCCATGAGTTGTGTGTTTCCTCAATTTTGGAAACACTTCGGAGATAATCCAAGTGATGCAAAGTTGCTTCATAATAAACTTTACCAATTGATAACACAATTTTCAAAGTATAAAGATTGGAATGGACAACGAATACAATGAATCTTAGATGCAAATAATCTTAAAAAATAATGTAAACATTTTTCTTTGTGTATGAAATACTAGATGGAAAACTTAAGAATCCATTCGATCCTAGTGCAATAGTAAGGCTTTAGAAAAGCATAAGTCAAAGTGAGGTATTGTGTACTTCACTATTAGAATATTTCAAACTTGCTGATTTGTGTCAAACAATGATATTAGGGTTAGTTGAAGATGAGAGAATTTTCAATCCATTGGGGTTTTTTGAAATCAAAGGTTAGAAACAAACTAGACAAAAATTTGGAAACTTGCTTAAGGTTGTTTGTAACTCAATGCAATGTTAGAGAATTTCCTTATGATAGGTCATTGGCCATTTGGAATTCCACGCATGAAAGATGAGGCCTTTGCAACACTTCAAAAGATAGTCATGCTACTGCTGATTCTGACATAAATGATTAATTTAGGTCTTAGAGTCATAATGAAGATGAAGATTTTTTGGATTTTGAATACCCAACTTAGAATGAAGAGGAACCTATTAGTACTAGTTAGTTTCAGGATCTAGAGTCCATATGGGATATAGAAGCATCACATTTGATACTGAGTCAATGAAGTGATTTATTATTCATCTATAAGGTATTTATAGCTATACTCTTCTTCTTCAATATTTAGTCATATTACAATTACAATTTACAAAAATAGAGTTCAATATTTTTGTTACTCTATTGTTGACATAATGTCATTTTTGTTGGGATAACTTAATATCTTTTTTTTTATCAGCTAAATAAGTCTTTTTGATAAATTATTATCATCATCATATGAAGCAGATCATGAGGTACATAGCCTTTTAAGAGGAATTTCAAGTGCAAATTTATGGATGCTTGTCATCATTGCTACTACTAATGAATGTAGGGCATTAGCAACTTTTGTTGTTGCTATGGAACATGACATTATTAAACATGGTCTCAACTACAAATGCACATTTGTAATATGTTTATGGAAATAGAAAGATTTATTTATAATTATATTTCTTGTAAATAAAATAACTTCAAACCAAGCAAGCTATTGTCAAATTTTGTTTTATTTTCGTAGATCATTACCTTTAGGCTTTGAGAGGTATTACCATGCCTCATGCTTTACATTAACTAATACAAATATCTTAACTTATAGATGTGGTTTGGATTCAAAGTTTTAGATTTTGTGCATTCTTATTTTCACTTCGAGTATTTCATGTTTAAGTCACTTCTGCTAGGAGTCAATTCCTGACTAGTTATCACATGCTCTGGGTTACCCAAGACTATGGTCCTAGATGGTCATGCTCACATAAACACTATAAAGATCTGTAAGATTCTCCAAAGTTTCAACCAATTTTTCATTGAGAAATTTTGACAATAGTTTGCTTGCAAGGAGATTATGGTTCTCAAATTTTGGTAAATTAATGTTTATCCATTAAACTCCCTTGAATGAACCAATATTACCTGCACTATTTTGAACACTTCTTAGATTGAAACCCATGTCATTATTTTCCATGAGCAAAGATTTATAATTAACAAGTAATAGAGACAATTAACCTTCAATATTAGATGAGACTCATGTTCTAGTATCTATTTTTAGAGATTTCATCATTCATACTAAAACAAAATTCAAACTAGATATAATATCTTCCAACAATCCTTTGAATAACTTGAGATGGTGCTCCAAGTTTCTCCTCACTACTATAGCTTGTTGCTTACTTCCCAATGCTAGTTCTAGGGTTTAGGAAGGCACAAAGAATTGTATTATTATGTCAAAAAATTTCAAAAAGAAAGTGATATCTCTAAGACAGGTTGATAAAGTATAAAATGGTTGCAACACACACTTTAGTTATTTAACATGTTCTTCTCAACTTAATAGTGATAAATGAGAACACTTTGTAGTTATAGAGAACTCCACACACAACAAGAAAAGTCTTCACAAAAATGTCCATGCACCAACACACAATATCCTAATGCCAAAGCTTCAATAAAGGTCCTCACACAGCTAGCCACTTTAGTAATGAAGAACCACACAGTAGAAGATATTAACAACATCAATATTATGTGTAACAATAGATAACATGTTGATTCTGGGTCAAGTCTATGGTATGGAGCAAGGTATGTTGGGGACTATTACTCTATAAGTTGTAAAGTTTTTTTCGAGTTAAAAGATTTGGGCTTGCCAAATACTTTATGACTCCAAGTTTTCAAATCATGATGACTCATATTAAAATTGCTTGTAGATTCAAACACCTTTCCAAATGATTTCAAACATCATTTATTGAGGGTCTTTTCAAACCCTTTATCAAAAAAAATTATTCTTAAATTGTTGTTCCACTCTTATGCCCCACAAGTAACAACTCTTATGCCCCACAAGTAACAAACATATATGCCTAGCAACGTATCAACCAAAAAATAAAAAGTGTAGTAGAGAGAAAAATCGAATCAAATGACAAAAAAATTACCACACACCGTTCACCTTTTTCATCGCTTTTACATAGGCATCGACAATAAATGTGCTCTGATACAAATGATGAATAGGAAAAAACATGGGCAAAATTTGTAATACAGGTAAAATTAAATAAGAATTTCATTATACTCTTTAGAATGCTTTATTATATCTAGTATATTGGCTTTCAAAAGCCATTATTTCCTCATTGTGGGTATATATTCCCCCCCAACTAACTTAATAACTAGATTATTAAATATAGACAATAATTTTATAATATGTAATAGTGGATGAAATGCCAATGTCAAAAAAAAGTAGCATATAAACTCTACATCATAGGAACATAGTAGGATGTTTCAAAGGGTTTTGAAGGCCAAGTCATGAAAGGAAAAGATATGTCTTTAATGAGCACTTGATGTGGGGCATTGGACACATAATTAACAAGTTTATTTAAGTCTAATGCAATTGCATTCAAAATAATTATTCAGCTTGTGTGTCCCTACAAGAATCTTCCACTGCTTACCTCTATTCTTCTACGAACTTTAGTTTTTCCCTCCACCTTAATGTCATCCAACTTTACCAACTAGACCACTAGCATCTCCATGACAATGTCTTATGAGAGTAGTGCTAAGATCCTTGAATGATAATGAATTGTAAAAGATTCATTTAATGCCTCCTCACTTATAAATGCAAGCATTAACTTTCCTTGATTTTGGATCATAGAGTATTGCACACTCCACCATGAGTTCATTGTATTCGTAGCTGGCAGGCAACTTGTTGCATGATATATGCCACTTTTCATGATTTTGATAACCATAGGTGAAGGCAACTAATCTCAAGTTCTAGGAATCCTTGACATCATCTTTTTACATGTTTAGGTGCTCAAATTTTGTATCACTAACCCTCTTCTTCATGAAAGATATTTGAGACTTAGGATATTAACCTTCAATAGTCTTTTTCATTTTCTCCTTCCTAGTTGCCACTTCTTTTAGCTTAGCCATTATCCTATATGAAGATCAAAGTTAGTATCTATAATGAGATCTAGCTAAGAGAAATTTTCAAGTTGGTTGATCAATTTTGTTAACAATTTGAGGATTAATGACTAAAAAAATCAGAGAAATTAATATTGCAAATGAAGAAAAGTTTGGAGACATAATTTGATTTTTCTTTCAAAATTAGAAAATTAGGTCATTGACATGTAAAACATAATTTAAGAAAGAGATTTGGAAATCTAAAGATAAGGATCACTGAAATGGCATTTCGAAGTCTAATTCTTAAATCTGGCCCTATTAGTGAATTCTTAAGACAACTGAAACAATATTAAATTTTCTAGTTTTAGACAACTTAGTCAATATTTTGCTTTCCCTAGGTTGACTTGGGTAAGGGTTGACTTTGAATTTCTTTTGAGTCTCCTAGGACCACTACCCTATAAGATAGAGTTTTCAAACTTTTTTTCTAAAACTCAAAGTTCATTGCCTTTTGATTAATTTCTAAGTTCCTGAGAACTAGCCAATGAATTTTCAAACCTAGCCAAGCCTTTTTTTTGATTTAATCATTTCTAATCTTGCTTTAAAAGATTTCCAACCCTTGAAGATAAATGTTTTAGACCTTTGATTCAAAATTGATTGAGTTTGCAGTTCTAATACCTTCAATTCTTTATAACTCTCTTCCTTCAAATTTGCAACATTATTGATGATGATTCAGTTATACTTTGGTTCCTTAAACATAGTTACCGCCTCTTGGGGTATTTTGGTTTTCTTTATTTATGACTTTTTACTCTCACAAATTCAGTGTATTCAATTGATTTCATAGATCCAAACTTTTGTTTGTCTCATTTTCAATTGATCAACCCCTCAAGACTTTGCTCAACTTTCAAGCTTGTGTTGTGTTCTTGCATTATGCTTCATCTTTGTTGTTTGATAGGTAATATTTAAGGAAAATAAAAATGGATTTGGATCCTAAATTAGGAACTTAGTCAAAATCAAAGAAGGATGAAGCCATTATGGTGACACCCTAGCCTAATATCTTCATGCATTAGGCTTGTTTTGCATAGGTAGACAAAGGGTTTGATAGAAGGGTAAGTTGATGAGGATTTGATTTGTTGGAAAATGTGTATTAGACCATATGTCACATGTCTAGGTCTCAGGAATGAATTTTGGTGTTTTGGGGATTGAATTCCGCAAAGTTGCTTTAGGAAACAAGCCTAATTATGCCTTTTAGTAGAGTAGTGGTCCATTTCTAAGGTATTCCTTACAAAACAACCTCCTCTCATTTTGAAATATATCATATAAAGCCTAAATGGGTATCCAAAAATAGTCTTATATCTTCTTGTTTATTTTTAGTTAGAAAGTTATGGCCAAAGTACACAATTTGCTTCTCCTTTTAAGCCTAATTATTGAATTATCATTCAGTCCAAGAAAACCCTACATGCATTTAAGATATGTTACAAAAGGGCATAAATGGTTAAAAGTTAACTAGATTATGGAGTTAAAAAATGCCTAGGAAGCTATGGTTGAAATACCTATTTAACTTATGGTGTTCTTGAATCTAGATGCTAAAAATAATGCTATGTTCCTAAAGTATCAAATTCTTTTACTAAAGATTAATTTACACTTTATGAGAGCAATGCTAAGATTTGAAATATAATTGTGAATAGTTTGGGTGATAAATACTATCTAAAAGTTATGGGTTGAAAATACACATTTGATTAATTGAAATATCTTGATAATATTTGAAATTGAGGTGAATAATATGAAGCATAATTTTGAATCTCTAATGAGTCAATGATGTCAAAATATGAGAACAATGAAGGTAAAACTAAATATGAATTTCATTAAAATGAAGTGGTAAAATGTGTCACTTAACTAAACAATGTATTGAGCAAGTATACAGTAAGTTAGGCTTTGAATGTTTTAATAGTGGAATAGTAGGATACTATGCTACTAAATGTCCCTTTTGGGAATATTGGGGTTAATTCCACATCATAACATGAAACCTTTCTTTTCAATAGTTCACAAGTAATCTTACTTGTGTATTGATTTTGTATTACGCACATCTAAATATTTCAATAAAAAAATTATTGCATCAATCTTGTTTCTAGCCATGTTAGTTTCTATCCCTTTTAGAGATGGAAGATAGACGTACATTTTCTAATTTACTTATTTTGTAAGAATTTATTTTATTTTATTTTATTGTAATATTATTATAAAATTTAACCATATAATTGCAATGTATATATTTTATGTCTAGCAGTAGCACAATGAATTGATTCACCTACAAATTTATGTTTAATTTTGAAATTATTATTAGTTGCTAATGTATATATTTTCCATCTAAGAAAATGAAATGATTTGCTCAAAAAGTTAATATTTTACTATGGTAATTAGTTTTTTATTTGCCAATGTATATAATTTTTGTGGTTTTAAGATAACACAATTTGCCCAAATTTTACACATTGTTTGAGAGACTATGAATGATTCACGATTGGAGATTATTATTTTTCCTTTGTAAACTGAATTTTTTTGTTAGGTGTTTTATAGATTTCACCAAGTTTTTACACCTTTTCTAAGGGGGGGTTTCTTAAAGTATACCTTTATAATTAGAAATGAATTATCTCTTTAGGAGAAAAATATTAAAAAGGAGAAGTGGAGAGTTTACTATAGGATTGTGTAAATTATTAATTGTTTCAATAAGGATTATAAGCCCCTAGAAGTTGCAAAGATAGAGGTAGATAGACTAAATAAATTGATGATCACTTCTCCAGAGATCATGGAGGCTATGAATGAGAAGAAATTATTCTTTATTAATTCTTATCTTGATAAGGCCCAAGAGGTCATGAGAAAATTGTCTTTCACCTTTGCGGTAGGATTAGGGTAGATAGTTATTCAAAGAAGACCTAGCTACAATATAATTCAAAATAAGAGGCTTGCAGTGCACAAGGGAAAACAAATAATTCGGTCAACTAGTGTTGTTTTGGAGGAGAGGCCTGATGAGCCCATGCCCAAGAGGTAGAAGGTAGAAGGAAAATAGGTGCCTCATGTTAAATTTTGTAACTTGTAACCATACTAATTTGATAATAAATACATTTGATCTAATATGGCATGAATAAATATTGATTTAAATCCTCGCCTTGTTTTCGTTAAGCCTTCGAGATCTATTTTTGTGCAGTATTTTAAAGCTAATTTAATCTCCTTAGTTTATGTTTGTGTTAAAATCATTTATTTCTTGAAAAGTCATTGACTTCTAGAGGTTAGGCATAAATGGATTTTGGAAGAAAAATGTCCTTTCTAATGACATCTCCCCCAATTTCTTTATTTATAGAGGGTAAAGTTGAAGTCTAAGAGTACACAAGAACCAATAGAAGTCTACTCCTTAGTCAATACTGCCCACATTCAAATTTTAGAATTAAAAGATAGAATTTTGAATTATATTTCTAATTTAATTGAAGACAATACTTTGAAGTTATTCTCAACAAAAGTGAGGAGGAGAAGAAGATCAAATCTGGTCTATATTTAGTCATAGAATTTGCAGAAATTTTACATGGTATCAGAGCTCTGGTAGTCAAACCTAGGCTCTACAAAATTTAGTAATCAAACTTTATATATATCTAGCAACCATATCCTATCTTTAATGGCATACACAATTAGACCTGAGGATAGGTTTGATGGGAATGAGCACTTAGATGCCTAGAAATACAGAATCATGATGATTCTTGAACAAAATGATGTAAAGAAATTTGTTGATAGAGCATCCAAACAACCTATTATTGAACCTCATAAAACTATATGGAGTAAAGGAAATAGAAAAACCATTTAGATCACATTAGATGGAGTAAATAATGACATTGTACCTATGCTAACTAAACATCATACAACATTTGATATGATGAATGCATTACTAAAAGCATTTGAGGTCAATGATGCAACTAGGGTTCTCACACTAGAAAGTAAACTAAATCACATTCAAATAAAGAAAGGAGAATCAATGAACACTTATTTTCCAAGGGTTGTCAGCATTAGAGATGAACTGTCAAGTATAGGAACCATTTTTAGTGACACAAAATTAACACTGATGGCTATAGATGGATTGCCAGATTCATGGGAAACTTTTACACAAGGAATAAGTGCCAAAGATAAACTCCCTGACTTCAATAGACTTAAGGAGGATTATCTTCAAGAAGAATCAAGAAAATTAAAGAAAGGAGGGAAACTAAAAATAGAAGATGAAGAACTTCATGTTCTTAATATATACTCCTATAAGGGAAAGAAGAAGCATTTTAAGAAGAAAAAGAGAAATCAAAAGAATGGAAAGCCTAAGAAAGATCTATCCAAGATAAAATGGTTCAGATGTGAACAGTTTGGATACTACATATCTAATTGTCTTGAAAATTCTAAGCAACAAGAAAACTATACAAATGTTACTAGGGAAGAAGATATTTATGATCTTGAGAATTGTGTATTATATTCATCACTATCAAATTAAATCTGAAATAAAGCATGGGTAATTGATAGTGGATCTTCTAGAAATATAACATGATAGAAAGAAGCACTAGACTCTATTTTAGAAAAGTTTGATGGTGAAGTTACCATTGGTGATAATTTAGCACATCCCATCAAAGGAATTGGAAATTGCATCTTCAAACAAAAATCTAGAAATTCCCTTCTTCTCAAAGGTGTACTCTACATACCAAGGATTAATAGAAATCTAATCTCAATTATAGCACTTGAAGATGATGGGTATAATGTTGCATTTGTGGATGGAAAAGTTATAACTTGGGAAAATAACTCCTCAATCAAAAAAGAAAAGCTGATTGGTTAGAGAAAAGGATATTTGTATGAATCGAATTCAGAATCTAATTGCCCTATTCAAGCCTTAATTCATGAAGTTGAAGACATCAATGAAATTTGAAATAGAAGATTAAGGCATCTAAACTTCAAAACCTTATCAACCATGGAGAAGATGGTTACTAGTTTACCTAAACTCAATAAAGACCACTCAAGCATATGCAAAGGGTGTAAAATAGGTAAGAAAACTAGAAGTCCATTTCATGATAGCACCAGAAAAATAAATAATGTTTTAGAATTAATTCATTCAAATTTATGTGGACCTATGTTTTTTCCTTCTCTTGGAGGATTTTGGTATTATATTTTGT